>VMDO01013888.1:0-56535 GCA_007922755.1 Pedetes capensis | reverse complement strand
TCTTTAGAGATATTAATGTAAAATGTCTATTAAAATCGATTTAGAAAGGAAATTTTTATTATTTGCCATTAATTTAGGATTTATTTTTACTAGTGTTTTTAAATAATTAAAAACAAACATAGTCTATATTTACATTGGTTAGAATAGCACTATGATGATCAAAATTAAAAATTATAAACATTATTATCATTTAATTTTTTCAAACTCTGTACATGATATCAGATACAGCATCAGATCCTGATACTATACACATAAATAGGAATAATTATGATATGGAAATAACATTCTTTACTAAATCTTCTATGATGAAATATACAAATTGTATACTGATTTATTTTTGAAAATCAGAAGATATCAAGACTGTCAAAATATACGTCTTACACCATGAAAAGAGTAGAGATTGGAGCCTTGGGAAAGTTTCAGTAATGAGAGTAAGTTTCAGACTCCTTCTCCAGGAGATACGACATCACATCAACAAGACGTGGACCTTTGTGGGGAGGGAAAATGATAATCTGCAGCATCACGGCAAGCTTTTCTTTAACAGACTGGAGAGGGAATTGAATAACCACATGCTACAAAATCACAAGTGAACGGGGGTGAAAATGAATACATACCAATTTAACTAACACAACCTTTCAGTCACCCTATGATCTGGGGGGATCCAAGTGGTGCTGATGCTGAAAATCATGCCACAATGTATCCCAGCCATGCATGGGGGTCCTTGCCACCTGAACTCCTAGAAAAGACACTCTAAGGTGAAGAACAGGGCAGATCACTTCAGCAAACATTCTTATTCTTTCTGTAAACTAAAATCCTGGGGTCAGAACCATAACAACTGTAGGTTCCAGAGAAACCTGTGCCATGCCGGGTAGAACTGTCCATGACTAAATGAGATTCACAGTGTTTTTCTGTTTGTTTTTTGTTTTTGTTTGTTTGTTGTTGTTGTTTTTTTTGGTATTGGGGGTTGAACCCAGGGCCTCATGCTTGCATGCTTTGCAAGTGGTAGACCACTGAGCTGTGTACCCAGCCCATTTTTTTACTTATTGAGACGGGGTCTCACTAAGTTACGCAGACTGCCTCTGGTCTCAAACTTGCGATCCTCCTGCCTCTGCCTCCCGAACCGCTGGTATTACAGGCGTGCGCCAAGGCACCTGGCACAGATTCACAGTGTTTTAAATGGGTGATCCTGACTGGAATAAGTTTCAGATTGCTTCTTTCAATGAGGGATCCAGTACTTCCACATGGTATCACATACAAGAATGTACCAAACATCTCATTCTTTCAACACGCAGATCTGAGGAAATGGATGACCAAGGGGTCTGGTAGGAACTGTATTCCTTAGCAAAGCTTCTATAGTAAGCATGTTTAGAATATTTTGTCATTGTATTTTTCAGTAATTAATGGCTTCTATTGGAAAATGTTCAAGCCTCTAGTGGCAACAGTGAAAGATTCTACAGGGAAAATATTAAATGATGTAGGAAACATCAAAAGAAGATGGAAGGAATACATATAGTCATTATACAAAAAAGAAATGGTAGATGACTAACCATTTCAAGAGGTTGCATATGAAGATAAACCAATAGTATTGAAGGATGAAGTGGAAGTTGCCTTGAAAGAACTGGTGAAACACAAGGCTCCAGGAATTGATGGAATACCAATAGAGATATTTCAACAAACAGATGCAACACTGGAGGTGTTAATATGTTTATGCCAACAGATTGGAAAAACAGCCACCTGGCCAACTGACTGGAAGAGATCCATATTTGTGTTTATTCTCAAAAAAGGGGCTCCAACTGAATGTGGGAACTACTGGACAATATTAATATCACATAGAAGCAAAATTTTATTCAAGAGCATTCAAAAGTGACTGTAGCAGTATACAGATGGGGAATTGTCAGAAAATCGAGCTGGTTTCAGAAAATGGTGGAGAACTAGGGACATCTTTTCTGATATCAGGTAAATATTAGCCAAAAGCACAGAATATCAGAAAGATGTCTATCTATGTTTTATTGACTATGCAAAAGTATTTAACTGTATAGATCATAGCAAATTATGGATAACACTTAAAAAGTGGGAATACAAGAGCACCTAATTGTAATCATGAGGAATCTGTACATGAACCAGGAGGCAGTTGTTTGAATAGAAACAAAGAAACATTGCCTGGTTTAAAGTTGAGAAAGGATGACTAGATTGAGTGTTACATATTTCAGACATGTAGTCAGGAGAGACCAATCCCTGAAGAAAGACATCATGTTTAGGAGAGTGGCAGGGCAGCAAAAAAAAAAAAAGGAAACCCTCCACCGGATGGATTGACGCAGTATCTGCAACAATGGGCTTAAAGATAAATAAAATCTTGGGACTGGCACAGAATCATGAAGTGTGTCCATTGGCTTTACATAGGATCACTATGAGATGGACTGACACGATGGCACCAAACAACAAAAAATGTTCACAATTTCTAATAAGTGGCATAATGTTGATTTAAACTTCCTTATGTGCAAATTTATGAATGAAGCTCGTGTACTGTAGGATATCCCATCACTTCAACTGGAATTGAGTAACAGCCTGAGGTATTGAGTCACCATGTTACTTCTTTAAACATAGGCTTGAGAAAGGCAGGAACCTTGGGCATTCAAATCTGAATTCCTAGACCTAACAATTCAAATCCAAGATGTTTCTAGGATTGTTTTCTTTCACCTACGCAGGTGTTAAACTCATAAATAAGAGTTGAATGTGAACACGTGTTGGGAGGCCAAATGAGCAGCTACAGCATCACAGGAAGGTTTTCCTTTCTGGATTAGAGAGGGAAATGAACAAACCCAGGCTCATAAAGCACAATTTCAGGGGTAGAAAATCAATGTACTCCAATAGGATGAAGCCCACCTTTCAGTAAGCCTGTGCTGTGGGGGGACCCAAGTGGTGCTGATGCTGACAATCATTGCACCTGTGTTTGAGAATGCATCCCAGTCTTACATGGGGTCCATTCCTCCTCACTTCCCAATAAGACACTTTAGGGAGAAGAGCAGGGCAGATCACTTTAGAAGCCATTGTTATTCTCTCTCTAAACTGCAGTCTTGTGGTTAAAACCATAGCGACCTAGGTACAAAGGAATTGTAAGGTACGAAACCCTGTGCCATGCCCACCAAAGTTTTCGGTGATTCACTGAGATTCATAGGGTTTTCCACAGTCATTGTTGACTGGGGTAAGCTTTGGATTCCTACTCTCAATGAAGGACCCAGTACTTCCACCTGGTCTCACATGGAAGGACATACCAGACACGTTATTCCTTCAACTCCCTGATCTGAGGAAATACTTGTCCAAAGGGTGTGATGGGTACTGTATCCCATAATCCAGCTTCTAATATGAGCCTCTCCTGAACTTTTTCAGTTTTTATTTTTCTGTAATCAATGGCTTCTTATGAAAAAGTTTGACCATTTCTCATGACCATTTCTCATAAGTGGCTTAACATTCCATTGAATGTCCCCATGTGCAAATAGGATGAATAGAGCCCACATTCTGCAGGAGCTATCACATCACTTTGATGTGAATTGAGGAACAGCCTGAGAAATTGAATCACCATGTTACTACTCTTAACATAGGCTTGAGAAAGGCAAGAAGGACCTTGGGCATTCCCTGGCATCCCCTTGTGGCAGAATTTAATATAGAAGAATCTAATGCAGCCTGGCATCCCCTCAATTTGAATTCAAATTGTTAGGTCCAAGAATTCAAACTCAAAATTTTTAGACCCCAAAATGTGAATCCATGACTTTTGTAGGATTGCTTTCTTTTACCTGCGCAGGTGTGAAACTTGTAAATAAGAGTTGAATCTGGACATGTATTGGGAGGCCAAATGATCAGCTGCAGTATCAGTGGAAGTTTTTCCTTCAGGGACTGGAGAGGGCATTGAACAATCAGTGCTGAGGAAATGCTTGTCTTAGAGTTCTGATTGGAATTATATACCTTAACACAGCTTCTAATATGAGCATGTTGTGAACATTTTGTGTGTTTAGTTTTCAGTAATCTATGTATTTTTCAGTAATCAATGACTTCTAATGGAAAATATTGACAATTTCTAATAAATGACCCACCAATTTGAATCCAAGAAACCTGGCTCATTTCCATTTTTATTAGGGATTTGAATTTAGCTTATGCTCCTTCAGAAGTTCATTTCCTTTCTAGACAAATCTAATCTACATTTTTAGGTCATTCTCCACCTTTCCATTCATTTTCACTAAGATTTAATGGAATATTGGGTCAGAGAAATGCTATTTTCCCATTCTCACACAATTAGCATCCTTGATTGAACACTAATTTATGGGCTTAAATGCTTAAAGTGATGAAGAAGTTATTCACTGGTACATTTGCTTTCCATTGAGGTGAGCACATGAATTTTATAGTTTAGGTGAAATATGTGTCTGTAACATTTATAACTGTCAAAGAAACAAACAAGGGACAAAAAAATACAATTCAAAGCATCTGATTAAGTTGTCAGTTCCACAGAGATGCACAAGAGTTGTATTTCTTTCAAGGTAGTCACAATATGGTGTTTGTAACACAATATTGTTTAAAATTTCATTGCTTTTACTGGAAAAGTTTTGAGGAAAGCTAGGTGATAATGACAAAGTTCACAAACCCCTCATATTATTTCTAATGACTTTTTCAGTTTCATATTTTGCCAACTAATCCAAAGCCCCACGCTCTCTCTCTGTTTGACTCCTGCTATTCCTCAACAGAAGGAACTGCCTGAAAAATTCCTGCTTAATCTAATCTGTAAGTCAAAGTTAAATTCAATTTTATTCTTCCTAAGCAAAGGAGTATTTTAAATATTAACATAAGTCAAAATTTCTTCCAAATTTTTGTGCTGCAAAGAAGAAATTATCAAGTGATAAAACCCTCCTGGAATCTTTACTATTATAAGATATTCTCTTATTTATTTAAAAAATTAAGTCATATTTTAAAAACTGTTTAGAAAGCTGTTCAACCAATGACTGCATCAGATGCACATAACATCCCTCCACTGGTGGAATACATTAAAAGACAGAAAGTTTCATGAGAGAGTAATGGGGTAAGTGGAACTGAGTAGTGCACAATGATATGAATATATGAAAATGTCATAATAAGATCCATAAAAATAAGATCACTGGGAAAAATAGTAAGTTAATGTGGATTTCTCTGTTATTTCTGTTATTGTTGAGATATGACCCAGAATCACCAAAATTGAATAGCTTTTCAAGAAAAGGTGAAATAAGTGATACAATAAGTGATCAAGTAGCAGAAATAAAAAATATATACCTATAGGACAAATGAAAACCTAACTCCCTTAAAGCAATGAGACTGCATACCCATGTTTTCATCAATAAAAATACAAACAAATACAAACATTATCCAATTAGATTAGAAGCAATGCTAAAGCACAATGGCCATTATATTAGATAAGATACCAAACATAACTTTGGCAAGTGCTATAATTTGAATGATATTGTCTCCTCCAAAAATTCATCTTGAAAAAATTTCCAAAGAAACAGTGTAAAGAGGTGGGCTTAATGGGACCTGTTTAATGGATGAATGCCCTATAAAAGAGCTTGATAAGAAGAATTTACTCCCTTTTGCCTTTCTTCCTTCTTCCATGTGAGAACATAAGTGTTCCTATTCTGCATAGGCTGAAGGATTCAAGGTATCATCTTGTAAACAGGGACTCGACCCTCACCAGACATTGAACTTGGCAGCAGCTTGATTTTGGACTCCCAGCTTCCAGACTGTGAGATAATAAATTCGTATTCTCTGTAATTATCCAGTCTGGAATATTTGGTTATAACAGCACAAAATGGACTAATACAGTGATTTTAAAAAGACACTAATATTGGAGGTATTTGTGAAAGAGAGAATAATCTTGTTCCTTACTATGTAAAAGAGGAAAACATTATTTGTAAATAAAAATATGATTATTACAACTAGTGAATCTATAAATATCCTACTATATGAACAGCCCTGAAAAGGTGATAAGCTCACATTATCCTTCATAAAAATTGTGTTTGTATTTTTTCAATGACCCTTTTGAAAAGAGTGACCTGATAAATGTGCCTATGTTGTGGCAAACACTATTTATACACATTAAAGTAATCTACTGGCATTTATGCCTATACACATTATTATTTGTGTGTATTTTAACAATTTTCACACAATATTGGTGAGCATGCTAACAAATGCTTAATATTTGTCCCTACTGCTAGTGCATGCTAGCTGATCAGGCACTGTGTGCTATGACAGGTGTCATCTATGTCCCAGGAAGTTTGTTGGATACTGGGGACATACTGCTAACCTGCCTTACTGAAGAACAAGGTTCATTGCTCTGTTATAAACTATATGAGGTCTGATCAAAAGTTCAGTGAATATTTAAATTAAAAAATTATTACAGTAAAAACACGTTGCCATTAACCTCCCTCAAAAGATTCCCCCCAGCTTCAAAGACACTTATCCCATCATTCTTGCCACTTTCTGAAGCAATTCTGGAAGTCTTCTTTCCTGAATGTCTTTAGTTGCATTGTTGTAGCCACCCTGGTGTCCTGAACTGCTTCAAAACATTTACTTTTCATGGTCATTTTGACTTTGAGCAAGACCCAGAAGTCTCATGGTGCCAGATGAATAAGGTGGATGAGGGTACACTGCAATATTATTACTTGATAGAAATTGCTGTACCAGAAGGAATGTATGACATGTAATATTGTCATGATGGAGGATGAAAGTAAAGATGCCTATGAAAAAAGGACTTCCAGAACTGCTCCAGAACCACTTCAGAATAGAGTGTGTTCAGAAACACAGGAGTATTTTGAGGGAGATTGATGACAATGTCTTTTACTATATTTTTAAAATTTAAACATTCACTGTATCTGTTTATCACATCTCTAACATACAACTTACTCTTTGCTTATAATGAATATTACAGAATTATAGGTAAGAGTTTATGGGTCTACAGCCATGGTCTTGGCATCTCATCCCATCAGATCTCAGAAGATAACCAGGGTCAGTCTGATTAGTTCTTGCATGGGAGACCACCTGGGAACACCAGGTACTGTAGGCTTGGGAGAAGGGTCTGGAAGCCAACTCCCCAAATAATCAGCCATTGAAAACCCTATAAGTAGCAGAGAAGCTCTGATGTAGTGCCGGGCATGGCACAGTGTCAGATTGTGTTTTGTTCTATTGTACATAAGGTTGCTATGAGTGGGACTTGACTCTATAGCACCTAACAACAACAACAACAACAACAACAACAACAACAACAACAACAAAATTTATAAGTCTCTTGCTTCCTCCTATCCCTCAATACTGTGAATATCTGGAAACAAAGATGATGTCTAGTTTTTCACACATGACATAGTGTCTGGCACATAGGTGATATTAAAGAAGAAAATTCTCTGAATTAAAAAGAGTAATATTTTAGTTATTTCAAAAGATATATTTTTCAAATAAATAAAGTTCTGTTTTTAAAAGATATATCACTTAATGTCTTAGAACTTGAGGCAATGAATGTTACACTTGGAAAATAAAAATACAATTTATTTTACAAAATTTGAGGATAGTAGTCTCTTCCAAGAAAAGGGAGCCTAGAACAATATTAATAAAAATCCTGAGCCCCTCATTCAGTTTTAGATGACATTTTAATCATTTCCATGTATAGAAAGTATACCTTTCCTGGTGCCTTCCAATAACTATCAATCATCATACTACTCAGCAACAATAAAAATACATGATTAAAGATTACATTGTTACCTGTCAAATTAGCAAAGATTCACAATGATATTATATAATCCTGGCAAGGGTACTGCTCATAATTAGCACTTCCTTCCCTACTAGTCACTGTGTAAATTTTCGCAGAGTTTTTGGAACGCAATTTGGCAGTATATGTTAGTTTTTTAAATCTTAAACTATTTTGACTCACAAATTCCAATTTTAAGAAAAACATACTGAGTTAGTACTTAAAGATATAGTACAAACTGTACTATACAAATTTTGTTATATAGTTATATTATTCCTATTAGTTGTAAAACTCAATTTCATATCAAAATAGAAGAGGAAATGTAAATGCATTTCAATAAATCTTTTTAAAATTATAAAGATATTAACAACGTAGCTTAAATAATATTTAAACATGGAAATTTTTCATTGCATGTTAAGGAAAATAATAAAGATGTAAGTCTAAAAGTGGCATGTTATACAAAAATTCTACTATAGACACTCGTCTAAGAAAGGGCATCAGTACAATTTAAATAGTTTGATGATGTCACCTTTGCCAACCAGATATGCTTCTCATTTTTAAAGTAAGGTTCATCATTTTTATTCATCCTGATCTTTCAATGCAATGGCAATAGGTCACAAACTAATAGAGATAACAAAATGTTTACAGAAAAATAATTTTATTTTATTTGCTGTCCATAATTAATCTGCCTTTCCTTCTAAGCCTCCATATCACAAGTTAGCGTGGAGCATTAATTAAAACTGAAGTCTAATATGAAATTGAGATTTAAATGATGCTTTAGAGAAGGCATATCCAACTGGTGGCCTATGGGCCATGATAGCTAGCAAGGCAACCTCACAAAATCTTTCAATATTATTCTGTTTTAACATTTATTTTCTTCACGATCCCCTTATTATGTATATGCACTCATGATATTATGCATAATTTATATGCAGCCCAAGAAAATTCCTCCTTACTCGATGTGTCCAAACATTTGGATACCCCTATGAGATAAGGAGTCAGATGGATATTTTTTGTCTACTTCTTACTATAAAAGATGTCTAGGTGATCAGAAGTAGAAACACTTATGTGGGTTTTGATACAGAGCAGAAGCTTCCCCTTCCAAAAGTCCTCATTCTCTTTGTTGGGTGCATGTGGGCAGGAGACAATGGTCCTGTTCCCCAGGAACAGCTTGCTTTATGGTCATTTGTTATTGAATTCTGTGGCTTAACAACCTGTGAGTTGATGTCTCATGGCTTGAGCAGTGCTGACTCTGGTTGTCCTTAGCTTCATGTTGACCCTAGGTAGCATTATAGATCCCATTCTTGTCAAGTGTCTCTCCGGTTTTCTCCTTGGCTTTGACAGTCTTTTCAGCCATCTTTAATATAGATATACTTTATTCTTTATTCTGCATTTGGCAAACCATAAGACTGAGCTATCTCTGGGTCCTGTATATGACATATAATCTGATATCATGATAGATTTTTAGAATTAATATCTCAATTTTGGCCTTAAGCTTACACCAAATTTATTTCAGTGTTTCACTACTCACCCAATACTGCCCCTGGAATATCAAGATGTAACATATGTGGGATTTTCTTATACTTCTTCTGTACTATACTTTCTATACTTTATCTTTCTATTTCTAATCTTGCCTTGATGGCCTACAAGGATATCTTCAACACCATAAGGGAGAATTCTAATCAATAAGTACACTAAGCATCTTGTTAGTATTCTAAAGAAGGTTGTTAAAAGGAAATTTATAGCCATTGTGATTTTTTTTAAAAAGAACACTTGTTGTCTCTGGTGGAGGGAGAAAATAGACTGGAAAGTTGTAGAAAGTATTTTTAATAGAAATATATAATATGAATATGACATTTTGATTAGAGTGATACTTGCTGTCATATATATGTGTGTGTATATATATATATAACATACATATATATATACACACATATATATACATATATATAAATTCATCAAACTGTGCACTTAAAATGTTATCCCACCACAAAAGTATGCAGAAGAAAAAGAAAACTTAACTTTTTCTCTAAAAAACCCACCATCTTTCATCACAGTATTACCTTGCTGAATAATGTTATATTGCATGTCAGAACTCAGATAATCTAAAGGAATTAATTACATTCACAATTGCATACAGCCATCAATACTGTATATTTCCAAAACTGTTCTATCCCTCCAAACATATTCTTTGTACCTATTGAGCAATGTTGTTGTTAGGTGCCATCAAGTTGGATCTGGCTCACAGCAACACTATGTATAACAGACAAAACACTCCTCATGTAAATTATACAATATCATTAGTGCATACACATAATAAGAGGGTCATGAAGAAAATAAATGATAAAAAGCACATAATATTAAAAGATTCTGTTAGAGGTTTTCAATGGTTGATTGCTTCAGGGATTGTTTCAGGAGTGGGCTGACAGGTCCTTCTTTTGTTTTTGAGGTCCGGAGGATAGAATCCAGGGCCTCAGAGTGCAGAGCACCACTCCAACAACTGAGCTAATAATGGTCAGAATGTAGGATAAATTTTCTTTCCAGTAACTGTAAAGCAAATGGGATTAGACTAAAAGTGGTTTTTCCACTTAGAGAGCCAATATCAGCACAAAATACTCCTCAAATGTTTCCTGCCTTTGCATGAGGTCATATTACTAGTGGTAATTCTAACAGCATTGATTCTTGTGCGTATATACTCAAATCCATTCCAGTCTTTACAAAGTACTTCCACATTGCACACTGAGTGCTCAGGTATCTATCAGGAATAGATGCATGCACTCTGGCATGACTGCTGTCCATACTGGATTTGATGGCTTATAACAGAGATAGCTCCTACTTTGAACAACTCAGAGTCACCCAACTCCTACCCCATTGCCTGGCACTGCAGTAGAGATTGTTGGTCCACCATGTGTCAGTGTCCCCACCAAACACTAACTGTCTCTCATGCTTCACCATCTGGTTGCCACAACTCTCTGGAATAGAGACCTCATTGATCCAGAAGAAATGATCCTTATGGTGCTAAAGCTGTTTGGCATGTTTGCCTCTCCTTTTTAGTTTTGTTTTGTTTTTATTGTTTGAGACAGAGTTGCCTTATGTTGCCCAGGCTGACATGGAACTGACAATCCTCCTGCCTCTGTGTTTGTGTCTTCAATTTGTCATTTTTAAAGATTTATTAAACTAATTTACATTAAGCTCTTGCAGTTAACAGTAACAGCAATGTAGAAATGAATAACTTATACTTCCATGGAAGTTACATGATGAAGAACTTAGGGAAGTTAATGTCAGGATAAGTACTCTTAACTGAGGAATTTGAGACATCTTTCTTGGGAAATAGCATTTAAACAGGCATCCACAGAAAACATTGTTGCTGTTGTTAGTCCAACTCATAGCAACCCTATATACAGCAGATCGAAACACTTCCTGATTCTGTGCCAGGCACACAATCTTATTTATGTTTAAGCCCATTGTTGCAGACACTGTGTCAATCCATCTGGTGGAGGGTTTTCCTCTTTTTCGTTGACCTGCCACTCTCCAAAACACAATGTCTTTTTCCAAGGATTGGTCTCTCCTGACCACATGTCCAAAATATGTAAGACACAGTCTAGCCATCCTTGCTTCCAAGGAGCACTCTGATTGCACTTCTTGTAGAACAGATCTTTTGGTTCTTTGGCAGTCCATGGTATTCAATAGTCATCTCCAGAACCATAATTCAAAGGCATCAATTCTTTTCCTGTCACCCTTGTTCAATGTCCAGCTTTCACAACCACATAATGTGACTGAAAATACCATGGCATGACTCAGGCGCACTTCATCTTCAATGTGACATCTTTACTTTTCAATACTCTAAAGAGATCTTTTGCTTCAGCTTTTCCCAAAGCAATACGTCTTTTGATTTCCTGACTTCTGCTTCCATGGGTGTTGATTATAGAGCCATGCCAAGCAAAATCTTGGACAACCTCAATCTTTTCTCCCTTTATTGTGAAGTTGCATTCTGATCCAGTCGTAAAGATTTTTGTTTTGTTAATGTTCAGTCACAATCCATACTGAAGGCTATGATCTTTGATCTTCATCAGTAAATGTTTTAAATCCCCCATAAAAAACATAGACATAGCTTTAAAAAACAAAACAAAACCACGTCAACTACAATAACAACAAAAAACTTTAAAAGAGTTTTATTTTCTACATATGGCAAAGTCTATACAAAGGCCCTGAGACAATAAAACAAACATAATGTCTTTGTATTCAGGGAACTAACTGAGGGGCAATACAGCTGGAAATGGGTGAACATAAAAAGGAAACAATTTCCAAATTATATATGGCATTATAAATCATGATATATACTAATACCTTTATTCTAATTAGGTTGAATGTCACTGAGAGGTTGCAATGATGATATGTGGGAGGGATATTTTTAGATACAGAATGGAGAATAAATTGACAGAGGAACAGTTTTGATAGACCCAGAGTCATTAGGAGGCTATTGCAAAAACAAGTTTAAACAAGAACTCCCATTAAAATGGCAGAATAAAAGCAGCCTCAGTGTGACCAGGAGAAGCAATAGAGATGCTGTGCACTTGAGAAGCTGTGCACTCTGTTCTCAACAAAGGATTGCAAGAGAGACACAGAAATCACAGGGGAGCTTGTGGGAGGCCCACATCAAGCAAAAAGAGGAGCCACCCAGCATGATGAGCTGAGTGGAATCAGCCACAGCCGTATGTCATTGAATCAAATGAAGAAATTCTTCACTCAGGAGAGACACCTGATTGGGCTTCCAAGAAAAAGGAGGGCCACATTCACTGACATATGTGTGTACAGAAGAGTTGGGATGCTCTGGAATTGGTGAGCTGGACTGGAATGAAGTAAATGCCAGTACAGAGCAGATCACAGCCATCAGAAGCTTCTGAATACCTGGAGTGATTGTATACTGCTGAGCTTGAAAGCTGTGCCCATGATCCCTGGGAGTGTCTGTGCCTGCACTGGTTCAAAGATGTGGAAGGGTTTGGCACTGGGCTTCTGGAGGGGACTATCCTCACTGAGAAAATGCAGCACTTGTGACCACCTCCAGAGTGGCAAACATGGTGCAGCATCTGGGCACAAGGGTTGCCACTTGCTGGGAGGCTGGTGAGGAGTGTCTGCACAACTGGAGAAGGAGCAGGTGGGGAAAATGATGAGCCACACTTGTTTTTAGTGAACTGAACCTTCCTGGTACCTGTGGCCATGAGGGTAGCCTCAGAGAAGCAGACAAATGTGTAGTTGACCTGGTCAATGTTTTTAAGACTGATCTTAGCAGTGGCTGTATCACCTGCGACATATTCCATCAGAGGGCAACTGGCTGTAAGGCGAGACTGAGAAATCCCTGGTCAAAAGACTCCAGATTCCTAGAAGAGACTGCTGAGGATAGTACTGTGAACTGGCATTTTATTTTATTTTATTTTATTATGCTTAATTTTAATTTTAATTTTTTGTTTTTATTTTATTTTTTAAAAGTTTCTTTTTTTCCCTCTTTAAATTTTATCATCCTCTATTCTTTTCATTAGCCTGCAGCCATAGAACTGTGGAATTGGATCCTGTCAGATCTCAGAAGCAAAGCAGAGTCTGGTTAGTACTTGGATGGGAGACTGCCTGGGAACACCAGATACTGTAGGCTTGGGAGAAGGATGTGGCCATCCACTCCCAAAAATCAAACAGTCATTGAAAACTCTATGAATAGCAGAGAAGCACTGACAATAGTGTTTCACCTGTTGTATGTAGGGTCACTATGAGTTGGACACTAACTCGATGGCACCTAACAACAACAATCCTTTTCATTATCAAGTTTTTATCCATTTTCCCCTTTTTAGGTTACCCTTAGTTATTTGATTGTAATACTTTCAATACTTTCCAAATCTATTTGTTTAAAAAAGAAGGGAACATGAAAAGAAAAAAGAGAATCTATATGGTTATATTGGTTTTACCTCTTACAATTTATGTATAACTTTAAAAACATTTTTATACAGCATATAAGCAGGCATATATTTTTGCCCTCTCTTTTCTTCCCCAATTTCCAAAAATCCCCTTTCTGCCTCCTTTTCTTATTCCTTTCTAATCCAGTTGTATCTTTCCTCCTCCCCTGCATCTCCCCTTGGCATCCATCACTCTGTTTTTCTTTATTACAATTAATATCTATCTGCAATCATTGCACCCTATTGTCCAATCCTGCCTGGTCTCAGAAGCTAAGCAGGATTTTCCTGGTTAGTCCTTGGATGGAAGACTGCCTGGGAATACCAGTGCTGTGGACTAAGGAGAAGGGCCTGGCAATCCACTCCTGAAACAATCCACCATTGAAAACGCTATTAATAGAAGAGAATCACTGACATAGTCCTGGGCATTGCACAGTGCCAGAGAGTGTTTAATTCTGTTGTATAGGGTTACTGTGAGTCAAACCCCACTCAAAGACACCTAACAACAAAAATTAATATCTAACCCCAAAAGTATTTATCATCCCTGCCAGTTACCTCCTATAGGTAATGTCTTAAGTAGTACGTTGCCTCAAATTGTTGTTGTTGTTGTTAGGTGCCATTGAGTTGGTATCTGACTCATAGCGACCCTCATAGGGTTTTCAATGGCTTGCCTCAAATTAGATTAACTATAATTATAGAGGAGATTTTGATCAAAGTTATTATTATAGCATCAGATTGCTATGTCTTCTCTGAGTCATACAGGGAATCAAGATCTCAAAAGAAGTCTATTCATTAATCAGACTAAGAAGTTGCCAAAAGCCAGTTAAGAAGCACAAGAAATATGAAAGAACCAGAAGAATCCCTCAAACTACCATAACTCTAAAATAACTGAAATCAAAGATACCAAAATGCTTGAAATGCCAGAGAATTTAAATCTACTTATAAAATGTAATAAATGACCTCCAAGAAAACATAACTAAGCAGATTATTGCAATTAACACACTTAACAAAAAATTCAACAAAAAAATCAATATCTTGAGAAAATCAAATAGAAATGCTAGGATTGAAAACATAATTAACCAAATAAAAATCACAGTAGAAAGTAACAAATAGAATTGAAGAAAAGGCTATCATGGATTGAAGAAAAGGTAGAATAAATAATCCACTCAGACATTAAGAAGGAGAAAAAAATAAATGAATACGACCACAACTTTCAAAAAGTATGGGAGAAGATGAACTGACATAACCTAAGAATACGAGGTATATATGAAAGCACTGAAACTTAAACTAGAGGCATATAAAACATATTAAATGAAAACTTCTCAAACCTAGTGAAAGTAACAAAAACCCAAATAACAGAGACATCTAGAACGCCAAATAGATTAACCAGAACAGATCCTCTCCCCATCACATTGTAGTTGGAATGCTATAACTACAAAGCAAAGAAATAATTTTAAAGGGTGCAAGAGAAAAATCTCAGCTCATCTACAAAAGCGAACCCATCAAAATAACATCGGTCCTCTCAATAATAACCTTAAAAGCAGAATTTTTAGTAACCCTGAAAGCAAAAAGAGCATGGAATGATATATTTCTAGTTCTGAAAGCAAGTAACTGCCAAGAATATTATTATGTCTATCAAAATTATCCTTTAAAATAAATGGAGAAATAAAGACCTTCCACAATATATATGAACTTAAGCAACTCATGACCACTCAACAAAAGTGCAAAGGATGCTCAAATAAACCCTACATACAGAAGAAGAAATACAAACTCAAATGCAAGAACACAGGAATGAATAAACTTCATAAGAGGAAGACTTGAGCAAATGAAAGCTAAGAAAGAGGTAAGGACATCCAATTTAATAAACCAGCAAAATTGTCATATGAACAGGGGACAAAATAAAGAACAAGGAACACTCAAGCCTACTAGAAAAACAACCAACAAAACTATGGAAAACAACAAACTCCTCTCCAAAATAATTCTAAATGTAAATAGTCGTAACTCTCCATTTAAAACAAAAGAAGACTTTTCTATTTGTGGTATCCAAGAGACTCATCTCATTTGAAAGGAAGCCCACAGACTGAAAAGATTGGAAAAGATTGGAAAAAGGCTAAACATGGAGAAGACAAAAAACAACAACAACAAAAAGAAAACAACCATGGGCACCTGTACTGCTGTCTGAAAAACTTGATTCTAATACTAAATTAATTAGAAGGGATAAAAAAGGCCACTACATATTAATAAAGGTAAAAATCAATGAAGAGGACATAACAATAGTAAACATATGCATCAAAAACTGACACATCTAACTTCATAAAATAAATATTACTGGTAATAAAGGAATACACAGGTCCAGATACAGTAACTACAGGTGACCTCAATACCCATTCTCCTCACTAGACAGATCATCAAAAAAAAAAATCAACAAAGAAACCCTGCATGAAATCACCACTATAAGCCAACTGGGCTTAACAACCATCTACAGAATATTCCATATAACAGATGTGTAATTCACATTCTTCTCAGAAACACATGGGACTTTTTAAAAAATAGACCATTTTTAGTTCACAAAACTAGCCCTAACAAGTATAGAAAAAGAAATTATTCCTTGTGTCTTATCAGAGCACAGTGGAATAAAACTGGAAATAAATAGCAAAAAATACTATGAGAATATTACAAATACATTGAAATTAACTAACATACTCTTGAATGATCAATGAATCATCTAAAGAATGAGAAAGGAAATAAGAATTCCTATATCTAAATGAAGATGAGAGCACAACATACCAAAACCTTTAAGATACAATAAAGGCAGTAGTATGAGGAAAAATCATAGCTATAAGTGCCTACATGAAAAACTTAGAGAAAGCCCAAATAACCTAATGATACATCTTAACACACTAGAAAAACAAGAACAAGCCAACCCCCAAACTAGCAGACAATAATAAATGATTAAAATCATGGCAGAAATCAATGAAATATAAACGTAAAGTAATACAAAGAATCAATAAAACTAAGAGCTGGTTCTTTGAAAAGATAAACAAGATTGACAAACTGTAAGCCAAAATAATCAAAAAAGAGAGAGAATATAAATTAATAAAATTAGAGCTACAAAAGGGGTCATAACAACAGATAAAAATTAAATATAGAGGATCATCTGAGGTTATGTTGAGAATTTGTACTCCTGAAAAATAAAAGGACAATACAGAAGAAAGGGATCAATTTCTTAACACTTCTTATCTACCAAAATTATATCAAGGTCATAAATAATTTAAACAGACATATAACAAGTAATGAAAATGAGACAGTAATAAAAAACCTTCCTACAAAGAAAAGTCCAGGTCTCTATAGGTTCACAGCTGAATTCTATCAAACCTTTAAAGAATAATTAATTCCTATTCTTCAAATTATTCCATAAAATAGAAAAGGAAGGTATACTTCCAAGTTCATTCTATGAAGCCAGTATCTCCTTAATAAGCAAAACCAGATAGGAACACAACAAAAAGACTATGGATCAATTTCTCTTATGTACATATACACAAAAATACTTGCAAACCAAATACAGTATCATATGAAAAATATCATACACTATGACCAAGTTAATACCTTCCACAGATGCAAGACTGGTTCAACATGCAAATCAATAAATATAATACAACAAACCAATAGACTCAGTGAGAGAACTCACATGATCATATCAATGGATACAGAAAAGGCTTTTGACAAGTCCAACATCCCTTCATGGTAAAAATCCTAAAGAAATTGGTAATAGAAGGAATATACATTAATGTCATAAAGGCTACAGATGAAAAACCTATATCCAACAATATACTAAGTGAGAAAAACTGAAAGTGTTCCCCTAAATTTAGGAACAAAACAAGGGTGTCCACTCTCTCCGCTCCTATATAATATAGTGATTGAAGCCCTAGCTAGAGCAATAAGGCAAGACAAATAAATAAAATTGATACAAATAGGTAATAAACTCAGATTATGCCTGTTTGCAGATGACATGATCCTATACTTTAAAGACCTGAAAGACTCCACTAGGAAAAAAAAAGTGTTATAGCTAATTAGTTCATTCAGTAAAGTAACAGGATACAAACTTCTTGTTGTTGTTGTTGTTAGGTGCCGTCGAGTCGGTATCCAACTCATAGCGACCCTCTGTACAACAGGGGAACCACTATTGTCAGTGCTTCTCTGCTGTTCATAGGGTTTTCAATGGCAGATTGATTTTGGGGAGGGGGTTGCCAGGTCCTTCTCCCAAGCCTACAGCTTCCAGTGTTCCCAGGTGGTCTCCCATCCAGGTACTAACCAGGCCTGACCCTGCTTAGCTTCCGAGATCTGACGGGATCGGATGCCACAGGGCTACTGCTGCAGGCCCGGATACAAACTTAGCATTCAAAAATCAGTATTATCTCCATATACCAACAAAGAACAGGAAGAGAAAGAAAGAAAACATCAATCCAATTCACCATACCCTACCAAAAATATAAATATTTAAGAATTAATCTATCCAAAAAGTCTCATGACCCCCATAATGAAAACTTCAAAACACTAAAGAAAGAAATTAAAGAAGACAATAGAAGATGGAAAGGTTTCCCTTGCTCATGGATCAGAATAAATATTTTGAAAATGGTTATACTACTAAAAGCAGTCTACAGATTCATTGTAATTCCTATCAAAATGCCAATGACATACCTCAGAGTAACAGAAAAATAATCCTAAAATTCATAAGGAAGGACATAAAACCTCTTGTAGCCAAAATAATCCTAAGCAGCAATCCCATCAAGAGGGAGTAGAGGACTGATGGGAGGGGAAGAGAGTTGTTAAAAGTGGGATGTGGAGGAAGAGCAACATAGAAGTATAAAGGGGAAAAACAAATGTAAAATATATGATGCAATTTTGTGAAAATTCCATAACAAATCTCACTATATTTTACGCAAGTAAAAAAATTGCTATATCTCATAAATGTGTATGACTATCATTACATGTTAATCAAAAAATTTTTGTGAAATGTTTAAGGAGATGGAAAGTTAATAATCCTGATTTGATAATTGCACATGGTACATATGAACTGAATTATCTCTTTATCTCTCTATCTCTTTACAGTTAAAACTCTAAAGATTTTTTTATAAACTTATATTTAAATAAATAAAATAAATGTAAAAAATAGAATGGGAAAATAAATCTAGATAAGAGATGATAGAAGCTTTCAATAGGGAGACATATGTAAGGGTAGAAAGAAATTAAATTGCTCAGAAAAACATTAGGAGGAATATTTGAGAAGATTTCATGGTTGAGTATATGGAGGAAGAGAATCAAGTATTACTCCCACATTGTGGCTGAACCCTAGTAAAGAGACCAAAAGGCAGAGGTAATGGCATCAATAGTTTTCAAAGAGTTTCAGAGAAACTGATCTCAATTTTTATCTGCCATCTTTACTTTCAGACCACAAAGAAAGTGCTCTGAGGGGTTAGGGGGGAATTGAGTCAGGTAATAAGTGTACTACAATTGGAAAGACTCTTCTACATTCTCCCTGCTCTTTGTTTAGGAAAAGTTCTTTCATGGCAAAGGGGAGTTTGCCAGCAGAGCTCTGGCTCTGTTTGGTTGCCGTACCATTGCCTTATTAATTCCAAGAGGTGGAGAAAGTGTGGATGGTGTCCAATATACCTTTCAGCTGACTTTTACAAATACTGTAAAATGGGCTTTTATTCCCAAATAATTCAAGAATATATTGTTGACCTGATGCTCCATCACCCTCAAAATTTCTTAAGCATTTATTTTTCATAAAATAACTTTCTCTTGCTTAATTAAAATGAATCAATCTAACTCATGAAATTTCTCTTAATTTCTGGCACAATAAAATGTTCTAGATTTATTGTCTACCTTTCCGTCCAAGCTCTGAAATTATCTACATCCAAGTATCCTGATTGCTTTTATAAAAAATTAACATTTTAAGGCAAATACCTAGGAAATATGTATACCACCAAAGCCCTCTCAATGAGATATAAATGTTTGTATACAAACATGTACATAATGTACACACATATTTACATCTGTTTTATCTTTCTTTGTCTATCCAGCCATCCACCCATAATCACCATAATAACTGAGAGCACAATACCCCAATTTCAGTTTAATAACAGAGGGTTAATTTTAATTGCATTCCTTTAGATATTCATTCACTTTTCTCTGATTGTACAAAGAATCTGATTTTTATCTGTTTATTTGGTCAACCCTTCAGCCTGTACCCAATCTCCCATGTTGGCCACTGCCTCTTTCCTTGTGGAGACATCCTCACATTGCTTGGGATCTGATACTTTGCCTATTGTGCCTCCCACCACCAGTCTCACCTACTTGCTCTGACCTACCTAATGGCTTTAGGACTGAATTGTTTAGAGAGTTAAGGGAAGGTAAGAAGGGAGGAAGAAAAGGCAGAGGAAGGGAGAAACTATATGTTTATAAAGCTTTTATCATCATTTTGGTCGGCTGCGCACAGACAGCAATGGTTAAAACCTATTGGTAGCTAGTGTTGAAACTACAATTTGCAGTTAAATATCCACCTACATGTGTGATATAAAAGTAATTATGAATATATTTAATTCCTCATTATATGATTTTAATTCACACAGAAGTATAACTGGCAAAAATGATGGCTATGGTTTTTCTACCACTTTAAGATTGAAATGTTGAGGAACTCATAGTCCTAATTCTCTTTTCCATCCTTACTTTGTTACGGTATTAGGTATTTTTTGATAGATATTTTACTTGTCCTTCAAGAAGTTAATGGGGAGGTAGTCAAGGGAAGTAAGTAGGGAGGTAAAAGTAGCATGGTGCCCATGTATATGAGTGTCTGTGTGTACATGAGCACCAGAGATAGAAACCTAGAGAAAAGGGAGAGTACTAGTTGGCTCATTACACTTTCAGAAATAGTGTTCTGTACATAATATACTAAGGATAAGTTTATAAGTATTTCCATACTTGGATACAGTACCCCTTCTGGTAAAAACAACTGGCTTCCCTTGAGACCACAGTCATACATTCTTAGTCGATGAATTTTGACATACCTTACTTTAATTGCATATAGGTCCAGCATTCCATATCCTTACATAATGAGTGTTTCAGAGATAGACACAAAATCCAGGTCAGAGGAGTGAGAATTTGAGAGTTGATTCCTGCACCTCTTTAGACAAACAAGAAGAAATTGTCCTTTTTATTTTACTACATATACTAAGAAGTAGGATGTAAATCTAGGACTGATGGCAACAATTTTATCATCATGAGAGAAATTCTTCTTGCCAATAGAGTGAGCAAAGCCAACAGATAGTACAGAATTGATAACATAATTTAAATCTTTAGACTAAAATAGAGATACATTTGTATATGTTCTTTTAAATTTGCTCCCTAAATAAGCTCCATTTTACAACCATAAAAAATATACATTATTGAAAATATATAAACCTGAATTCATGTGACATAATCAAATGTCAAAGGTGAAATAAAGCCTCATGTTAGCTGGACAATGATTGGAAAGATCATTTCATGGAAATTTAATAAAGAAAATGATCCATATATATTACTTTATACCATGGTTCTATGCATTTAAAGAATTTCTAGAAATCAATATTTTCTACATGTAGCAATCTAAAATTTTTATTTTCAAGAAACATAAAAGCAAAAGTACTAATACCATTTTCCCTTAGGACATTGTTATTTATAAGGAGCAGTCTCAATATATAACTTGCTGTGTGATTAGAAATAGAAAAATTACAGGTCAGTGAGAAAATTTTTAGCCTAAGGTGCCACAGGGCTCCATGTGGCAATGTTGATTCATTTATTCACATAGCTCACATCCTTCTACTTTACAATTCTGCTTTGTAGTCTTTCTTAGCATTTATTATCATTTAAACATACATGAAAATTGTTCTTTTAATTTTCTTTTAATTAGAAAGTAAATTTCATAAAATCAGAATATTTTGGTTTTATTTTGTCTTCTCTGTCTCTAGTGAGTGAAAGATTGTCATGTATATAGTAGATGAACTAAAAATAGTTGTTGAATAAGCAAGCAAACAAATATTAGGTAAATATTATAAACAAATATTAAGGTAAAGAAACTTCCCAGAGTGCTTCTGCTTCTTCAAGGGACTCTACTCTGAATCGATCTGCAGCTTCTGGGCCATTTTCCCCTGTACTCCACCTTGGTCTTCTTGATCCTGATTCACAAGATGTGACTTACATTTTCAAGAATTACACAGGATGAGCTGAGACTAGATTAGACTGCATTGATAGTAAAAGTACCAGGACAATTTACAAACTACTGCGATTGTCTAATTTAAACAAGAATGGTTACAGTGGATGTAGCAATCAAGATGGGGCATGAAGATATAGGTCTGACAAAATTTGCTGATTGATTGTTTTATGTGGGAGTAAAAGAATAGGATTTTTGCAAGTGCTGTGTCCTGAATTACTGGAAGAATGGAATTTCTACTTACTGTGATATAGAAAGTGGGAGAAACATGTTTGTTTGGGGGTAAGAACTGAGAGTTTAGGCTCAGACAGTTCCAATGTGATATGCCCTTCCAAATGAAGACACACACGCAAGATCTCTGGGGTATAAACTTTTAGTCTTCAAATGAAGACTCTTCCATATTATGTCTGAGTGACTTTGGTCAAATATTTGAGTTATTCTGTGCCAGCATTTCCTCTTCTATGAAATGGTAATAGGAAAACTATTACATATTTCAGGGGTTTATTATGAGAATGAAGTGGGTCAATTCATGAAATAAAACAGCACAACAAGTACCTGAATGTATCCACTCAATACTAGCCATTGTTACCAGACCCCACATGTCTGTCCACTTGTCCTGCTGTGGGGACTCCAGTGTTGCTGTGTTGTTGAAAGCTAAGTCACCAGCATTTCAGATACAAGCAGGGACACTCATGGTAGACAGGTTGCAGCTGAGCTCCCAGACTAAGACAGACGAGGGAGAAGTACAATTAGCCATTGAAAATGTTATGAATATCAGAGAAGCACTGTCAAATATAGTGCTAGATAATGAGCCCCCAGGCTGGAAGGCATTCAAAAGACAACTGAGGAAGAGTTGCCTCCTCAAACTAGAATTGACTTTAATGATGATAATAGAGTAGAGCCCCTGAGACCTCCGTTTGCTCATGTGGCAGGACTCAAAATGAGAAGAAACACAGGGGATGCAACAATAGGATCAAACATAAAAAAATAGTGTGTATGGCACAGTGTTGGGTAGTGTCTCATTCTGTTGTATATAGGGTCACTATGAATTAAACCTGACTCTTTGGCACCTAACAATATCATTACTAGAATGGAGAGGGTAGATGATGAGAGTTGGCAATGCTTATGACATATTTACAATATAGTTGATACCATTGTCTAACAGATTAGCTGAAGTGTTGAGAAAATTAGAGAAACTAAAGGTAACTCTAAGAATTTTGACTTGTGCATCTGGGAAATAGAATTCACATTTGATGAGATGGTAGAGACTAAGAGAGAAAGAGATTGGCATATGTGAGGGGAGAATAAAAATTTCACCAATAAACAAGTTGGATATTAAGTTGGATATGACTATTAGACATTGTGTGGATTTGTCAAGTAAACAGTTGGATATCCAAGTCTAAATTGTTGATCAGAAATCCTGACTGATGGTATAAATTCAAGAGTCCAAACCATATAGATATCAATTTCACATCATAGAAAACAAAAACAATTGAGTATTAATTGGAATGAGAATACAGCCTAGATCTTAGGAACTAAAATGTTTAGAGGTCGGCAAAGTCAGTAGAGACCAAAAACAAGAATGTAGTAAGGCAAGACAATTAAGAGTCAGTTATAACCCTGAATCCAAGTCTGGATAGTAAGATTAGCGGTATCTACTGGTTAGGTTTTTTTTTTTTTTTTTTTTTTTTTTTTTTTTTAAGAGTACTAAAATTTGACCATTGGATCTGACAGTGTAGAAATCACTGACCCGAAAAGGATGTTTTCAGGAAGTTGTGAGGAAGGCCTGGGATTGGAGGACATTCAGGGAAGAATGAAAGGAAAATATTTGAATACTGGCTATTACTATTAACAATTCTCTCAAGAATTAGCTGAAGAAGCTGGGTGTGGTGGTGCACGCCTGTAATCCCAGCGGCTTGGGAGGCGGAGCCAGGAGGATCCCAAATTCAAGACCAGAGGAAGTCTGTGTAACTTAGGGAGACTCTGTCTCAAAAAGTAAAGGAAAAAAAAGGGCTGGGGGTGCAGCTCAGTGGTCCAGCACTTGCAGAGCATGCAAGCGTGAGGCCCTGGGTTCAACCCCTAGTACCGCAAAAAAAAAAAAAGAATTAGTTGAAGAGGTGGGCAGTAGCTCAAATGGCATGTTGGGTTAAGGAACTTTGTTTTATTTTGTTATTTTAAGATACGAAATAATATGTGAAAGTACAATACCGGAAAGACTCATCAAAATGGGAATATTTGTTGATTTGGTGTGGGGAGGGGAAACACATAATCTAGAAATTCTTTAAATGTGTGAAAGGGACTCCATTGCATATAAGAATATGTGGCCAATATACAAAGACAAATCTAGGGAAACATGCATTCACATGAAGGTTAATGGCACAATTGGTATTGGAGCAGGGAAATTTCTTTTCTGGTTGTTCTAAGCAACCAGGCAACTAAAAAGTAAAGTCTTTGGCTAAGAATGAATATCAAGAAATTTTGGGGGGAGTTTGATGAGGGAGAAGAAAGTGTGCAAATACAATGACACTTTTCTTTTCCCCCAGGGAACTATAGTGGGATCGCCCAGAAGTACCATGAATCCACCTGAAGTTTGTGACAGTGAATTTAAAATGAGACCAATCAACATAGGTAAATGTCTTAATCAGTCATATTTGGCTATTCATGAGTGTTCTACTCATCACCACCAACCTATGTTGCAGCCTTTTCCTTAGCATGGATGCTATCACATGTATAGCTATGGCATGTGATATATAATTTTACATAGCAGCTTTGCTGGAACAAATCATACCCAAAGAGCTAGTAAAACATTATTTCTGGGTGTATCTCTGAGGATCTTTCCAAAAGCAATTAGTATTTGAATTGGTAGATCCAGTAAAGAAGATTCACCCTCTTCAATGTGGAGGTCATCACCGTATCCACTTACGGACTGAATTAAATGAAAAGACAGAGGAAGGACAAATTCTGTCTCACCCTGTCTTTGCATAGAGAGATCCATATTCTCCTACCCTTGAGCATCCCATTTCTTGTAGCTTTGCTCTTCATAAGTTATACCATTAGGATCCTGGTTCTCAGGCCTTCAGACTGATTGGATTACATTATTGGCTTTTCTGGTTCTCCAATTTGGAGGTGGCATACCATAGAACATCTTAGCCTCCACAATTGTGTGAATCAATTTCCATAATAAATCTGATTTTAGAGTCAGCCACTGTAGACCATGCCTATAATCCCAACTACAAGGGAAGCTGAGGCAGAAAGATCACAAGTTCGAGGTCAGAGGCAGCCTATGCAAGTTAGTGAGATCTTGTCTCAAAATAAAAATTGGAAAAGAATAAATCTCATTATAAATATACGTACACATGCATGCAAGTGTATACACACACACATATATATCTATCTTCTATTGCTTCTCATTCTCTGAAGAACCCTCACAGAGCACCACTCACTCTCCTCTGTACTCTCACACTGACAGAGTGGCATCAATTCACCAGAGGGTGACACTCAGCACTGCATTAAGAACTCATGTAGTTTAAGAAGTTCTAATAACAAGCTGGGCATGGTGGTACATGCCTGTTATCCCAGCAACTTGGGAGGCTAAAGGAGGAGGCTTGTGAGTTTGAGGCCATAGGCAGCCTGTGCAATTTAGGGAGACCCTGTCTGGTGCCCTGGAGTCAATCCCCTAGTACCAAAAACGATAACAACATTTAACAAAAGTATACATTCCAAGAAAATATCTTTCTACTTGGCCTTTTGTAGTATTTACAATTTCATTATTGAATATTACTCATTAAAATTAAAGCAGAGCTTTATCAGGAGTCCCCTAATACCATAAATGTAAAAAAGTTAAAAAAATTCATTGTCAGAAAATTTTATCTGGATAAGATTATATATTCACCAGTTGTATGGGGACCTTCAAATCCTCTTAACACTTTAATCTACTTAAGTTGCTTGGATTTTTCCAAGTCCTCACACTCTACTTATGGTTTGCAAATTGTGGCTATGTGGTAAAATTCCTTGTGTCTGCCAGCCTCTCCCAAGATAATTTTTCTTTTTCCTTCTTTAAAGTCTCTCTGAAAAATTGGATAGATGCCTACAGGACATTTTGAATGAAAATCCACACTTCACAAGCAAAAAAGAAATTTGAAGTTTTTTTCATGATTTTATTAATTATTTTTATTCACAATGAAATTGTTGTTATTTGTTGTTAGGTGCTGTCAAGTCAGGTTCCACTCATAGGCTGATGATTTTCAATGGCTGATTGTTTCGGGATTGCTTCAGGAGTGGATTGTCAAGTCCTCATCCAGACAATGAAATTACAGTTCCCTTAACCACCTTATGAGCATTTCCTGTTCATTTCTTTAGTCACAAGATCTGTGGGGGTCAAAAATGAGAAAAACATGTCTTACTGACTTGAAAAGCAATGACTACTGAAGGTAGAATGCCCTTTGAAGAAAACTAAATATATCCATATTTTATAAGTGAGGAAACAAAAGCAGAAAGAAATTTGTTTGGAAAATGTCTGATCTTTATTGTTCTTCAGATTTCCTCTTCTTAAGATTTTTTTGAAAAGGCAACAGAATAAGAGTAGGAAGACAATGGTCTAAAAAGAACAAATGAGTTTTAAAAATGATGGTTGGAGAAAAAAATAATTAGTAAAGGTAACCAGGGAACATATAAAACAGGAAGTTTCCAACAGATTCCCATCAGTGAAGGATGTAAATGGAAGCATGTGAGAGATTAGAAATGATTATAAAGTCAAAGCAGGGCAGTAGGAAGGGTGGGTTCACTACTTTTCAGGGACAGGAGAAAAAGCAGGATCCAAAAAGGTGAGGGTTGAAATTCCTAATAGCTACTTTACCACAGTCATTGACAATAATTATAATAGGAACAGGATGCTCAGGGCCATAAGAGTTAATGAGAAAAACACATAACTAGGCACAATTTGAACCATATTTAGTTTAAAAACTATCTAAGTAACTTGGAATATATTAAGACCAGCAGAGTATAGGATATTCATTGTAGAATACTAATTTTTGAAAAGGTAAATCTGGCAATAGGACCGTTACAACACATTCCAGACAAGTACAGTTAACTTTGAAACATTTAGTTTTTGTTTGTAAGTCATAATGCTCTTACAGGAGCCTTGTAAAAATACAGTCATCCTTCAGTATCTTTGAAGAAGTGCTTCCAGGACCCACAGATGGTCAAGCCCCTTATATAAAATGTGTAGTATTTATATATAACTTATGTGCATCCTCCCTTACATTTAAAATCATTTCTAAATTACTAGTGGTAATTAATACAATGCAAACAGAATGTAAATATTTGTTAAACTGTATTGTTTATGAAAGACTAACAAGAAAACAGAAGTCAGTACATGTTGAGTAGAGACACAATTGTTTTAATATTTGTAATCTGCTGTTGGTTAAATCTGCATGTGTGCAACCCACAGATATGGGGGGCTGAGTAGAGTAAAAAGTAAAAAATCTCTGAAAAATTCCACTGTCAGCTCCTCAGATAAGCATTATTAACAGTTTGATGAATATATTTCTAGACCTCTTGATGCCTTAGGTGTACACTGCAAATATAAACACATTTCAGACATAAATCTTTACTCACAAATTCAGATGTAAAAGAAAAATAAACTTCATTTCCATAATAGGACTCAAATTTTATAAGTTTCTCCAATCATAATGTCTATTTGAGTTCCTTACTCTTTTTTCTGGAGTTAGGTCTAGGAAAGTTGTGTTGTATAAGGGAATCTGTAGTGGACGTGAGTGCTGTCGTTTAAGCATGCCTCCATCCAGAAGGGACAAATTCTCACCCAGACCTTGACTTTCCTCTTGAGATCATTACTATACACCTTCCCTCATTTTCAGTTCTAAGATCTCTTGATTTCTATTTGTTCTCAATGTTATATGCCTGCTGATTTGGGGGTATGTATTGCACCCGAGGGCTGGGGTTTAGCTCAGTGGGTAGAGTGCTACTCTGCAGTCTCTCAGGCCCCGAGTTCAATTCCCAGCACCGCAAAAAATGGGAGAAGGGCCTGGCAATCCACTCCCAAGGCAATGCTGAAGCACTCAGCCATTGAAAACCCTATGAGGGTCGCTATGAGTCGGATACCTACTCGACGGCACCTAACAAAAAAAATAACATTGCACCTGAATAATTATAGTTGTCTCTTAGCCTTTTTTCCTTCTGCCTCCTGGTATTCTTGTTGTTGTTAGGTGCCATTGAGTCAGGTTTCACTCAAAGCAACCCTCACAGGGTTTTCAATGGCTGATTGCTTCCAGATTGCTTTGGGAGTGAATTGCCACATCCTTCTCTCATTTTTGTGGTGATGGGAATTGAACCCCAGTCCTCAGAGAGTGCAAACCAGCACTCTACCAACTGAGCTGAACCCCAGCCTTGATCCCCTTGTTGTTGTTAGGTGCCATTGGGTCAGTGTCCAACTCATAGCTACTCTGTGTACATCAGAGGAAACACTATTGTTGTACATCTCTGCTATGCACAGGGTTTTCAGTGGCTGATTGGTTTTTGAGAGTGGGTTGCCTGGCCCTTCCCCCAAGAGACCTCATCCAAGTGTTAACCAGGTCCCACCCTGTTTAGGTTCCAAGGATCACAATTAAATTTTCAGTAGAGTTTTGATTCTCAGCACTTATAAGATTGCATATACCACATCTTTTTATTTCACAGCTCAGGTATCTGGTCTCACACTTGCAGGAGATCTTTCATTGCCTCACAGCCTAGCCACCAGCATTTTGTTCTATTAGGCAATTACCTTTATTAGCCAGGCTCTCCTGTCCCCCACTCCTTTCTTTTAAAGAGAACACTGTTCACCCTGCTGCTCAGCTCCTAGGCTATGGAGAACCATTTCTGTGTTCTACATGAAGACTCAGTGGCCCCTGAGGAATTTCTCCAGGTCTCTTGATGAGTTCAGCCTTCAGAGATATGTTACATTTTATGGGGCACTATGGGTCCTCAGGACTGGGACTTAGCTCAGTTGGTACAGCGCCACTCTGCAGTCTCTGGGGTCCGGAGTTCGATTCCCAGCACCACAAAAATGGGAGAAGGATGTGGCAACCCATTCCCGAGACAATCCCAAAATAATCAGCCATTGAAAACCCTATAAGGGTCACTATGAGTCGGATATGACTCGATGGCACCTAACAATAACAACATGGGTCCTCAGGCTGGGATTTAGCTCAGTTGGTAGAGCACCGCTCTGCAGTCTCTGAGGACCTGAGTTTGATTCCCAGCACTGCAAAAATGGGAGCAGGATGTGACAATCCACTCCCGAGGCAATCCCGAAACAGCCATTGAAAACCCTATATGGGTCACTATGAGTTGGACACAACTTGACAGCATCTAACAACAACAACAATATCTGTCCTCAAGAGATTTCTCTCAATCTATCCCCTGGGTGGACTTAGGAGAACACACCAAAGCAAAGGGATTTAATTTCTACTCTCATGTCTTCTCCCAAACTTAAATGCAGTTATCCAATGAAAACCAGTGAGAAAGTGTCAATGGGTGGATGCAGGCTAATAATGCTACCAGGGCTCCTCAATAGGCTGCAGGTTGACATTAAATATTGCTAAAAGTGTGGGTATTTTTTCATTCCCCCATCTATGGAACATTTCTCTTCTTCCTGTCTGAAGGCAGTCTTGAGATTCTTCTCCAGTAGGAAAGAATCATAACTTTCTGCATCTTCTGGAATGTACTTATTTTCATGTGTTTTTCTATTCTGCTTAGTTATGGTAAAATAAAGCAAAACAAACAGACCAGTGATTTTTATTTTACCTAGGTTGCTGTCATTGTTAGGATAGAAGTAACAGTTCCATGTAAATTTTTTAGTTTGTTTGTTACATGATAACCAGAAGTATAATTGTGTCCACAGGTTTTAGTTTTTCTATGTACTTGTTTCCTCTAATTTTATGAGGATATACACATTAAAAATCAAATTTTGTACCACCATATTATTCTCAAAATTCCTGTTTGTTTTCTACTTTTAATTAATTATAAGAAAAATGTACATATTAAAGAAGTCAAATTACAAAATATTTATTCTAAATTTTTGGACAAACATCAACACTGAATTGAAAAGAAGATGAATAACAATATTCACATTACATACATTGGTTTCTTAATTTTTACATTACAAGAGTATCGAAAACTATATTCAAGATTAATTTGAAAATACCTGATATTCACTTAGAATTAATTTGAAATAATTTATGATAGGTTCTTATCAAAAAAACTGGATTAACTGCAGGGTTATTCCCAGTCTATAAGAATAGGAAATATCCCTTCCTTAGTATGATTGGAGCATTAGCCTAATTATCAAGATATATTAAATCACAAAGAACAAATACTGGGAACAATTGCTAGAATTAAAGGTGATTTTTGCTTTCTGTTAATACATGGACAGATATTTTATGTTTTCTATAACCAACATACCTGCAGCTGTACCACTGTGGTGTCTGATCCTGTCAGATCTCAGAAGCTAAGCAGGGTTGGGCTGGTTAGTACTTGGATAGGAGAGCACTCAGGAACACCAGGTGCTGTAGGCTTGAGAAAAGGACCTGGCAACCCACTCCCAAAAAACAAACCCACTCCCAAAAAACAATCAGCCATTGCAAACCTTATGAATAGCAGAGAAACACTAACAATACTGTTTCGCCTGTTGCACATAGGGTTGCTATGAGTTGGACATCCACTCAATGGCACCTAACAACAACAACATAACCAATATATACTATGAATATAACCAGAAATATAATCAGAATATAATCATAACTCTAGGGGCATTTTAAAATAAGTAGAGTGGAATATAAAAATATAGATTATGACTCAAAGCAAGGAAAAAAATCTAGTGATTATGACTAAAATTCACAGCTAGAGGGTACAACAAGCAAAGATGCCTTAAGGCTGACAGTAGTATTGCTCAAGGTTACTAAAATATTTTCTACCAAATTTAAGAATTGTGAAATATTGGGCTAGTAGATGGAGACATTAAGGGTCTCCAAATTTATGGTATCACCATAAGCTTTCTTCTTTATCATCAATTCTTATAACAATCTGGTGCAGGTAATGGGAAAAAGTATATATTTACAAAAATAACTTCTTTACAGCAGTGATGAGTCCAAGAATATGATTCAAAGTTTTTTAGAGTACCTAGTACTAAAAAAAATTTTTAAAGATATTTGTGCAGTTCCCCAGGCTGCCAACTACATCTGATACTTTTCCAGCTATTGGGATATTGTCCTAGACCTTCTGCATCTCCTTCTGCTTAGCCTTTTGCTTCTAAATATTTTGAACTTACTATATTAAAACAGAACCATAAATATTTTCTATGGCAAGACTGAGCTGCTCCATTGGCAAGAACATAAACATAAGAGATTGTGGCATAATTGTTAACTGACCCAACAACTATTTATTTGGTATATCTGTAGTATTAGGATCTAGACACTGTGGTAGGCAAAGGAAACTATGGCACCTACTCAGGAATGTGTAGTCTTCTGGAGACTAGCCTCAAATAGGAAATTCAATCCAGATTTTAAAAATAGTATTATTCTAGGGTGCTATGTTGTTGTTGTTGTTGTTAGGTGCCATCAAGTCAGTATCCCACTCATAGCAACCCTATGTACAACAGGCCAAACACTACTGTCAGTGCTTCTCTGCTGTTCATAGGGTTTTCAATGGCGGATTGATTTTTGGGAGTGGGTTGCCAGGTCCTTCTCTCAAGCCTACAGCACCTGGTGGTCCCAGGTGGTCTCCCATCCAAGTACTAACCAGGCCCAACCCTGCTTAATTTCTGAGATCTGACGGGATCAGTTGACACAAGGCTAGGGCTGCAGGCCAGGGTGCTATAGTATTATTAAAATATGTATTTACTTCATGGGATTTGATTATGTTTGAAAATTGTTTTTTAATTAATATCCTGAAATTAATTAATTAATTTAATTAATATCCTGTTACCTTAATATAACTCATATAATGAGTAACAGGCACCAGAGTTTTCTACTTAGTGTTTAATTCCTTAGATCTTTTGCAAATGTTTCTATATACCAATGGCTGGATATGTGAGAAAAAATGCTAGGATTCTATCTTTCAAAAGTAAAGTTCTAGATTTTGGTCTAGCCAAAGATATCTTATTAAAATTCCAATGATTTTTTCATGATAAAAACATATTCTCCAAGGTAAGTTCAAGTCCCACCAAACAATTTTTAAATAGCAGTTTCTATTACTAAAACTAAAATAAGCCTTTGACTTAATAGCTATCTTGCCATTATATATGATGACTATATGGATGAATAAGAAGGCAGGCCTTTGGGGAAATCATTTTAGGAGAACTCAATCCAAACCTTACATGAATATCTTTTTCCAGAGAACAGCAGAATCTGTTTTGTCAGAATCTACCAAGTCTATGAGAATCTAACAGATTGACTTGTAAATTTAGGAAATTGCCTTGGAAGTTGAATAAAACAGCAGAATATATTGGTCCTTTGTTTTCCTTACCCAAATGAGTGGTTTATTGACTGAACTGACCAAACTGACTCACTGTTCTGTTTTTCATCCTCTAACAACATCCAAAATAACAGATGTCATTAAAATCATGAAAAATTAGAAGTGGGAAGGACAGAATTACAGGATTTATCTGGTTGAAAATTACTACACTTAGTCAAGTACCACAGGGCTCACCTGTAATTCCAGCAACTTGAGAGGCTGAAGCAGGAGGAATGAGAGTTCGAGGCCACAGGCAATCTGTGCAATTTAGTGAGACTGTCTCAAAATAAGACATAAAAATGGGGTGAGGAGTGCAGCTTAGTGGTACAGAACTTGCCTAGTATGTGTGAGGACATGGCTTCAATACTCCAGTACTGCAAAAAAAAAAAAAATTAACACTCTTATGTAAATATAAATTAATAAATAGCCCATACAACACTGTATTAAAATGGTCCTAATGATATCCTAAAAAGCCAGTCATTAAATAAATCAACCAGGCTCTGTGATGCCTGACTTATTTTCCTTGAATTAAAAAAAAATACTGAGCTATTTTAATTTCATCTTAAAGCAGATATAAAGAAGCCACAATTAATGATCCCTGTTTAACCCACATTTTGAAGCTACATATCAAACAAAAAAAGATGTTATGTAATTAACTTTGAATGGCCTGTGGATCTGTGAAGTCTTTGTATACTTCTAGGTTCTTTTCCTCAGGAATTTGACACTTCTGCTAGTTGGAGTCTAGTCTAGCTGACATAGACCATGAAGCAATTCTCTCTAGAACCTTGATATTTTACATGTGATCTGAGGACCACCAGCCCTGTTAGTACCTAGAAACTTTTCAGAAATACATAATTTCAGCCCTACCCCAGACCCTCTTGGTCATAACCCTGGGCTTTGTGTGTGCCAATTGAATTTTATAGTGTAGATTTATTTTCCTTCTTATCCAATATTCATTTTAAAAATAGAACTGTCCAATGGAAGATATAACTACTGAGCATAAATTACAGTGCACACCCTGGACTATGGAGACATGCACTAAGTCATGTGGGGCTAAAGGCACAACGCTTGCTCTCTAGGGAGACAAGACTATTGTCCCTAAATGAGAGTTAGTTGTTTGATTGAAGTGGAAACACAAATCATTCCACAGCGTCCAAAGTCTTACTACCTTTTCTAACTGAATTTCTTCAGATACAAATGAGAGAATCTTTATTAAGAAGCTAAGCATTGGCAATCTAATCCATGGAATACATTGGGAACAGTGAGAAATGGGCTTTTGTAACAGAAAATACATTGTAAAAGCTGGGAGAAATGGATTCTGGTCCTGCAACTTCAAATAATTTGCCATTTAAGGGTAAGATAAACTTCATTTTTTTTACCTTATATTTCTTATACTGTGACCCTTGACTGGCACTTAGCAAGTATACAATTATATTTTTGTCAAATTAATTAAATAATGAATCAATCTTAAAAGTTAATCTTAAGCAATTGATTTATCTCTCTGGGTTTTTAAGTTTTATTAAATGTTTACTGAAGATTATGTTTTTCAACCTCTTTCAAAGCTAGCATTCCAGGATTCTGTGAGTTTTGCTACTTTTTTGTGAAATGACATTTGGGGAAAAATTATCATCGTGTTAAGTTGTTATTTTCTTAAAGTCCTACATATAATTGATATAATGCACAAACACAGCTGACTGAAAATGGAAAACCTAAATCTATTTTGCCTTTTAAAAATAATGTGGTGATTTTTGGCCTATTTGCACATAGTTACTTTTTGTTTCTTTGTTCATCTGGAGACAAAGGCAGAATTAATTAATATTCTAAAAGTGAATGATAATTAAGCACTTTATTGACCATTTAATTTTGTTGTTGCTTGTTGCTGGTGTCAAGAGTGGGAGGGTAATTGAATTTTGAAAACAATCCAAGTTTCCAAAGATACCTCAAACCGTGAAACAATAGTTTGGCCATGAATGACTTCTTCAAAGAACTACAGAAGCCTGTGCTAACAAATTTGCCACTACCTAGCTTGTACAATTATTAGCACTTTGGTAAGAGCCTACTTACATAGTAGTTCTACTAAATGGCAGGACAGTAATTAATATAAGCTAGGTGTGATGCAAAACAACAAAAAACTGTTTTTCTGCTTTCCCCTCTGTGATTTTAGCCTCCAGGGAAAAGCTGCATTTAGACTGCAGTGTCACATTTCTAAAAAGACATAGACAGAATAGAGGGAGTTCAGAGGAGAGTTGCAAAGATGATGAAGGGTTCGGAAAATAAGATGCGGGAAGGTGAAGGCAAGTGGGCATGTTCTGTCTGGAGAAAAGAAGACTGGGGGGAAACATAACTGTCTGCAGATTCATTAAAAGATGTTATAAAGAGAAGAGGGACCAATTCTCATTAGTCAATGAGGACAGAACAAGAAGTAATAGACTTCAATTCTAGAAGGGAAAATTTTCCTCAAATATAAGGACTACCTATAACAATATGAATAGTTGGGAATGGCACCAGCTGCCCGGGGAGGCTGTCGAATTGCCATCATTGGAGAGATTCAAGGCTGAATCCTCACACCCATCGATCAGGAAGGACTTAGTAATAATAAAATCAATCCTGCTGTGATTCACGGGAATAGATTAGTGTCCCAGCATAGGTCCTTCCAACCCAAATGATTATATGATTAAGATACCAGCACCCAAGGGGAATTGATCTGTGTATAAGGGAGGGAAGAGAAAGTCTTTACAAGCCATGCTGTAAATCTGAAAATTAAGTAATCCAGAATGTTTAGCTAAGGGGAAGTATGAATCTGGTTAGAAGCTATGTAGAGAAGCTGAATGAAACAGCACAGCCTTTATTCTAAAATATTAGTTCCACTTTTCTCAAGGTTTCAAATTAAAAATTGGGTCCTATAGTGTTATCACTTTTCCTGGTTAGTATTCAGGTTGAATGCTGTCTTAATATTTTCATTTGTGAATCAAAAATCAGGGTTTAGAATTTTCTCATGGTTTTAAAAATAAAAACTAAAAAGAAGATTATTTTTAGAAAGATAATTTTGCAAAGTCAGATTCAGGTTCTTTTCTTTTATGCAACAATATGTTTAAATGATATTTTTGCCTCCTACATACCCAAGGGTTTTACTTGAAAGGCATGAGATTCTAATTAAAATCCAAGATCCACATAATTCATTCTCAGTGTGGGTCCAAAATTACCAATTCAATGTTTTAATCTTAAAATTGATTTTTACATCTGTGACGCCCAGAGTGAGTTTCAGCATTATCCAGAGGAGTCTATCTTTCCATGCTTTCTGCTTTATCACGCTGACCCTTTCCAACACTGCAGGACTTATTTTGAATTGTTGAAAAGGCAATATTTAATTTTTCAGTTCACTTTCTCCCTCACCACCTTTCCAGTTTACCTTTAAGGAAAAAATGCCTGCCTTTTTCTCCACTGACTAGGCTGTGTTATTACTATCGTACACATCATCAGGATTACGGTGCTTGCAGTAGTAGATCATCTGGCACTGTCATGGTGATGATATATGAGGGAAACAGCCATCCATCTGAGGATACGAGGTGCAAGGGCTGGAACAGTAATGAGGTAGCCCAGCACAAGCCCGGCATGCACAGCAGTGGGCATTTTCCTTAAATAAATGTGGACCACTCTATAAATCGAGAATCCATAGAGGGGGAGAGAAAGCCCTGGAAGAATTTTTTTTTTTTTTTTTTTTTTTTGCTTAGAGACCATTGATTGCCTCCCAAAATATTAAAAAATAATGGGTTCCTGAGTTTAAAACCTTTCAAAGCTTCTTCCTTCCATCTCTTTATTCTGTTTTCTCCCATCTCTTGGATATGTTTATCTTTTCCCATTCACTTTGCCATCATTCTAAGTTCAGACTCTAGGTTTCATTCCTGGACTATAGAAATGATCTGGATCTCTCCACTCTTCCTCTCTTTCAGCTGTAATATACTTTTCATACTTGGCCAAATTAATCCCAATAAATATTACATCCATCACATAACTTGTCTAATCAGAGAGTTTTCCAACATCACCTACCAAATATAGGTCAATTTCTTAGCATGGCATACAAATCCCTTTAAGATATAAGCCATAGCTTCTCTTACCAGCTATAACTTGCACTGTTTTCTTATCTGTGTTCTATGTGCCAAATAACACCCCTGGTCTTTCAAGAGATGCCTTGAACTTTTTATATCTTTGTTCTTTTCTGGACCTTCTACTTGATATGCAAAATAAATAACAAGCAAGCTTTATTACAAGAAGTATTTGTATTCAAATTCAGTAGCTGTAACCTAAGACAAGTTGCTTTTTCTCTCTGATTCTCAACTTCTTCATCAGTAAGATAGGGGATAACAACACCATTTGTAAGAATTCTTATAAGGAAAGAATGAAAAAAGGTATATAAAACACTTACCATAGAGCCAGACACATGACAGTTAACAAAGGCAGCTTCTGTTACATTGTTTTGATTTAACTAATATTTCAATTCATCCTATGTTGTTGTTGTTAGGTGCCATCGAGTCGGTATCCGATTCATAGCGACCCTCATAGGGTTTTCAATGGCTGACTGTTTCGGGATTGCCTTGGGAGTGGATTGCCAGGCCCTTCTCCCATTTTTGTGGTGCTGGGAATTGAACTTGGGACCTCAGAGACTGCAGCGCAGCGCTCTACCAACCTAAAAAATTCATCCTATAATGATCGTTTAAATGCTGCCTTCTCTGCAAGGCTACTCTATCCCATTTTCCATTTCAATTGGGCTTTCCTTCTTCTAGTTAGCATTTTTATATTGCATCAGTTATATCCTGACACGTTTTATATTTTATGCATAATAAATTTCATCCTCCTCACAATGTCTTAGAGGCAGGAACTATTTATTTTACTTATGTCTCAAACCCTAGAAAAGGGACGAACACATGATAGGTATCAATGTATTTTTTTGATGAATTGTTGTTTGTGTATGTTCCTTTTTCTCGTCCAGTGATAAATATAAAGAGATTTTATATTTAGTTGGAACAGTACCTAATTATGATGAAATAAAAGCTCAAATGCATTTTGGTTGATAGAACAGATTAGGACAATTAGCTTTTATACTCCCAGAATGTAAGTAAAGTTAAAGTTAGTTCTGTGCTGAGATCCATTTTCTATCATTCTCACTTAAATATTCTTTAATGGAAAAAACATTAAAATCATGAATCCTAGTAGTGCATCCTAATTTAAATAACTCCATTTCTTTAAGCTTCTCCTCACTCCATGGCACTATTTCTGAGCCCCAGAAAGTGACTAACTGGTAAACTTGTCCTCTTTGGAGGTTTTAGCTCTCTAAAGTTAATTCTTATTGTTATCAGAAATGTCTACAACTTTATGATGTGAAAAGTGAATTTTCAAGGATCCTTCCAATAGTTTACAAATTGACTCTGAGGAAACACAGTACAGGCTGATCTCTGTGGCATATACCCATAATACCAGGGACTCAGGTGGCTGAGGCTGGAGGATCATGGGTTCAATGCTAGAGGCAACCTGTACAACTTAGTGAGAATCTGTCTCAAATTTAAAAGTTAAGAAAAAAAATTTTAAATGCTGGAGATACAGCTCAGTGTATAGTATTTGCCCAGCATGTGTGAAGCTCTGGGTTCAACCCTCCAGTACCACAAAACAAAGCAAAAAACAAAACATCATGATACAATTCCATCTCAATTTCCTTTTCTGTATTGAATCCAACTCTGACTTGATCAACAATAAAATGGAAATGGTCCTAGGAAGACAATGTTTTCTTGCAATAAATGCATTAATAGTATAGTACTTTTACTTTTCAGGTCACATTTGTTGTTGTTAGGTGCCACTGAGTCAGGTCTGACTCATAGCAACCCTATGTACAAATTTAAATCAAAAATTAAACTCTTCTTCACACTTGAATTAATGATAACTATGCAACTGCTGTATGGGAGAAGGACCTGGCAATCCACTCCCAAGGCAATCCCAAAACAGTCAGCCATTGAAAACCCTATGAGGGTCGCTATGAGTCGGATACCGACTCGATGGCACCTAACAACCAACCAACATGCAACTGCTGTACGAACTACTTACTGTCCACCACACTCCTCCCACATAACTTTCTTCCCCACTTCTGGTGCTCTTGCATTGTTGACATCTTTGAGTTCATTCCAGCATCCTATCCAGACCCTGACTGATCTTTCCCCTTTCTGCAATTAGATACTTCTGTAGTTTTACACTAAATATCCCTTCCTTAGAAAAGCCTTGTCTAACTTATATTGCACACATAACCCCAATGATAAGTCAAAACTACTCTTCATTGTCGAAACCATGCTGTACTTCTCCTTTAAGGTAGATACTATAATTTAATACAAGTAGTCAATTGATGCACACAGTTGCTTAAAATATATTACCTGAGTTAGAACATGAGCTCTGTAAACAAAGAAAATATGTTGACTCTATTCATCTTGGTATCTCCAAGGCTCCTTATATAAAGGGCCCTCAATAAAAATCTCTTGAGTGAATGAGGAAAGTACATCATTGACCTGGTCATTTCCTAATGAAAAATCAGGTAGTAAGACCTCCACTCCCCCTGTCACCACTTGATTTCAAAAATATGTATCTTCATTCTAAAAAGACAACCTCAAAATCTTGCTGAGACTTTTATTTATTATGCTAAAATAAGATTTTAAAAAAGGAAAAAACAGCCAAAACAAAACAAAACAAGAAAACACTTTGCTTATGCAGATTCAAAATAGAGAAATGAATCGTTACTTCATTGGACACATTCTGTAGGTAATTTAATATAATTTTGAGAGAGGAAATAAAGTAAAAAAGATTATCTTCTGTTTATGAAGGACACTTATGTCTCTCAATGTGTTCCTGATTGGTAAGTTTTTAGTAGCTTCATCTTCCTAGGAAAAAGAGGTATGAGGTATCTAACCCGTCAACCCATTTCAGCTATAATTTTAGTGAATGTAATTTCTGTCATCTAAATGAGAGCTTTCATGATTTCTGGTTACCAAAAAAATGCTGATCTGATCTCATTTTTCTTGTGTGAGGGAAGCTAGGGGTTAGAGCCAAATAACCGCTGGGGCTGTGCATCTCTGTATGGGCTCTGTTTCTATGACCAAATGATGATGTTTTGTACCCGGACTCTTTAGTATGGGCTCAATTTGAACATGCAATACATAGTATGTGTGTAGGACACACGCAACAACTGAACCACTAAGTTTACTGATTCAGAGCATTATCAGTACCTGGATTCTGTATGGCTTTACTATTATGATTTACGGCACCTGCGCAGTGACTTCCACTCTTTTTGGAAAAGAATTTTTTTTTTTAATTACTGGGAGGGAGTGGTTTGAACCACAAGGTTTGTGCATGCTAGGCAAGTGCTCTACCACTAAGCGTCACTTAAACTCCCCCTCCCTCCCCTCCTTCCTTCCTTTCCTTCTTCCTTCCTTCCTTTCCTTTCCTTTCCTTCTCTCCTTCCTTTCCTTCCTTCCTTCTTTTCATCCATTTCTTTTCTTTCTTTGTTTCTTTCTTTTTCTTCTTTCTTTGTTTCTTTCTTCCTTCTTTCTTTCTATTTTGAGACAACTTCTTACAAATTGACTCTGGCCTTGAACTTGCCATCTCCTAACCTCAGCCTCCCAAGGCATTACAGGCATGAGCCACAGTACCTGGAGAAAAGGATGATTTTTAGTGAATAATAACAAAGTCACACACATGTCTCTCAGCTTGCCTCACTTTAGGGGCTTGCATGTTGCTCTGATACTGAAATATCAGTATTTCAGATACCAGCAAGGCAACCCATGGTGGATAGTTTTCACCTGAGCTTCCATACTAAGATAGACTAGGGAGAAAAACTCACAGTGCACTCAGAACAATTAGCCATTGAAAACTCTATGAATAGCAGAAAAACACTGTTAAATATAGTGCAGAAAAATGAGCCCCACAGGCTGGAAGACATTCAAGAAACAACTGGGGAAGAGTTGCCTCCTTAAAGTAGTGTCAACCTTAAGGACAGGAATTGAGTAAAGTTCCCTGGGACCTCCTTTTGCTGATGTGGCACAACTCAAAATAAGAAGAAACATTGGACTCAAATCATGTGCATGGCATAGTGTTGGGTAGTGTTTCATTATGTTATACATAGGGACGCTATAAGTTGAAGCTGACTTAATGGCACTCAACAACAAAAATGACAGAGTGGGAAATGACAAATATTCTTAATTACCCATAAACAGGGCTCTGGCTAAGGCTTACTTTCCTTTTTTTTTTTTTTTTTTTTTTCTTTTTCCTCAGTACTTTGGGTTGAACCCAGGGCCTCATGGTCACATGCTTTGCAAGTGCTGTACAGCTGAGCTGCACCTCTGGCCCTTTTGTTTTGGTTTGGTTTGGTTTTGGTTTTACTTTTTTGAGACAGGGTTTCACCAAATTACGCAGACTGCCTCTGGCCTTGAACTTGCAATCCTCCTGCCTCTGCCTCCCTAGCTGCTGGGATTACAGGTGTGCGCCACCATGCTTGGCTAACGCTTACTTTCTTGATTAGTTTTATATTTTTCTATGATGTTGAGAACGTGCTCTGGAGACAAACTGTTAAGGTTCTAGTCCCTGGCTGCCTCCGTACAAACTGTGTGACATTAGTTCATGGAATTAAGTTAGATAATCTGTCTGGTGGGCTGGGATTTAGCTCAGTGGGTAGAACACTGCGCTGCAGTCTCTGAGGCCCTGAGTTCTATTCCCAGCACCGCAAAAATGGGAGAAGGGCCTGGCAATCCACTCCCAAGGCAATCCCGAAGCACTCAGCCATTGAAAACCCTATGAGGGTTGCTATGAGTCGGGTACTGACTCGACGGCACCTAACAACAACAAATCTGTCTGGTGCTCTTAAAGCAGTGCCTTGCTCTTATTAAGGCCAAGTATTAGCCATGATCTCTGCTCACACCATGGATTCTGGTTTTGTTTCCAAGTCACCAATTACTCAAAGAGTTAATCTTTATTATGTAAAACCCTTATACTTAAAGGGAGAAATATGATCCAATATAATATTGTCATTGTTGGGAGGTGCCCTTGAGTTGTGTCCAACTCATAGTGGCCCTCATAGAGTTTTCAATGGCTGATTGTTACGGGATTGCCTTGATTGACACATCCTTCTCCCATTTTTGTGGTGCTGGGAACTGAACCAGGGACCTCAAAGACTGCAGAACAGCACTCTACCAGCTAAGCTAAATCTTATCCCTAATATAATATTAGTGGTAATCTTCAACACCCCACTTTCATCAAAGGACAGATCATGTGGGCAAAGATCAAGATACATCAAGGTTAAGCTATACTATAGTCAAATGAACCTAATAGACATCTATGGAATATTTCATCTAATAGCTACAGAACACATGTTCAAACCAGTACATAGAACATTCTCTAGAATACACCATATATTAAGCCACAAAAAGTTTTTCAAAAACTTCAAAAAAACTTAAAAACACAAATTTATGAAAAAGAACTCAAACTGTAAATAATCAAAAATGTAAAAAATTAATGACTGAAGTGCACCACTCTTACTAATCATACTAGTAAAATTGTATGTATATTCATATATATATAAACATATATATATATATATATATAATTCACTGGTGGTGTGAGGAAATTATATTTTTCTAAATTAATGGTCAGTGACAAAATGACACAATTAATTAACAATAAGATTCAAAAGCCTTAATAATAAGGTGCATTCACTTTAAAACATCTAAAAAATAAAAATCACAGATATTCTCACAGTTATGATAGTAAAATATTGCAGTTAACCTAAATGTCTAAAGAAGAAATTATCAAAATAAATTATAGTGCATACATATTAAATATGGCCTTTGAATATTTAATTTCATAGAAAATTATTCATAATGAATTGTTATTAAAGGATAAGCTATAGAATAGTATGAATGCCACATCCTCAACTTTGTAAAATCAAACTAGAAAAGATATGCCAATGATTCCATATGTGTACATTCTGTATAATTATATGTATAAAGTATATGAAGCATGTATTTTAATATTATAGGTTGTTTTATGTTTTGTTTTTGTCAAAATTTTATATTTTGGAAAAGTTCAAAAATAAAATTTTAATATAACCTTAATTATGATATGTGGTATATGATACTGATTAGAAACAAGAGGTAGCATATTTCAATCAATAGTATTTATAAAGTGCAGCACAGTTTAAACTCAATGGTGTGGTGTTTTTAAAAATATGACACATTTTGCTGGGTGCAGTGGTGCATGCTTGTAATCCCAATGACATGGGAGGCAGAGATAGGAAGATTGTAAATTTGAAGCCAAAGGCAGTCTGTGTAATTTAGACAAACCTTGTCTCAAGGTAAAAAATAAAATGAGGGGCTGCAGTTTTAGCTGAGTTGGTAGAGTTCTTGCTTTGCATGCACTGAGGCCCTGGATTAAATCTCCAGCCCCACAAAACAATAAAATACAATAAAATAATTAAAAAGGGGCCAGAGGTGTAGCCCAGTGGTAGAGGGCTTGCAAAGTATGTGCAATGCTCTGCACTCAGTCCCTCAGTACTGCCAGTAAACAAATAATTAAATAAAATATAAATAAATAAATATGACATATTTACAATGAAACTTTAAGTGGATGGCAATTTCACTAATGATATTTTATATAATACTACACAAATAATCGCACTACCAAACCTCTTCCTCCCCAAAATGTAATAAATAGTGACTGCTAACTTTCAAAGTATTTTGTTTTTATAAATTCAAGAAATGTGGAAATGGTATTCATAGGCAACCACTCACAGCATAAATCATGGATTATTTTGATTATTGTCATGGAGCACACTATGTCCAATACCAGAAATTTCCACTGCTCCTCTTTGACAGGAATGGATCCTTCAGATGAAGGTGAAGGAACACAGAGGCATCTATAAACGTCAGCAGAAAAATGCTGAATAATGACACCAGGGGCCATTGTTGCACCTCCCTGAAGGATGGTGTTTATGAGAAGTGTCCAGAGGACAAAAGTAAGGCATGAAATTGGACAACCTCTCATTGGTAACTTACATTCTGAAACAAGAGATTTCATTATCCTGATCATTATCTCAGCTTGCTGAATAGAGCTCCCAAAGGCATTAGTGGTCATAAAATTACCCAGCTGTTTTTCAAATTCATCCATGGTATTTGACTCAGTGACCTATTCGGTCAATGAATTTCACAGGTTGACTATACACATTCATAAGGCATTATTTACCTCAATTTGTTCTGAATTTACTGCCCCTTATTTTTATCAAGTATCTCCTTGTCCTCATCTTAGTAGAGGACAAGGTTACAAAGAAGTGTCCTTTATAATTTTGAATACTTTAATCAAGGACTTTTCTAAAATATGCCATATTTTAAAATCATTTTTTAGGAAAATGCAAAGTCTAGCTGTATCCCATGCACTCTTTATTAATATTTTATTCTCATTGTGGTTTCTTATTATTTGGCTATGAATCCATTTATTGATATACTCCATCATTCTATATCTTTCATAGTATTAACATCCAAAGAATGGCAGTTCATGGTATATTCAGTATTTATCTCTGGCACCATAATTCAAAAGCATTAATTCTCTTGTCTCCCTTATTGAATGTCTAGTTTTCACAACCATATAATGCAACTGAAAATACTGTGGCATGAGTCAGGTGCGTCTTCATCTTCAATGTGACATCTTTGCTTTTCAACATTTTAAAGAGGTCTTTTGCAACAGCTTTTCCCAATGCAGTGGGTCTTTTGATTTCTTAAGTGCTGCTTCCATGGATGCTGATTGTAGAACCTTGTAAAGAAAAGTCTTGGACAACCTCAATCTTTCTCCATTTATCATGAAGTTGTACACTGACCCAGTTGAAAGGATTTTTGTTTTGTTGATGTTGAGATGCAAATAAGTTCATTGTTATTGTTGTTAGGTGCCGTGGAGTCGGTATCCGACTCATAGTGACCCTCATAGGGTTTTCAATGGCTGACTGTTTCGGGATTGCCTTGGGAGTGGATTGCCAGGTCCTTCTCCCAACAAATAAGTTCATAGGTGGTAATATTTCATTTGCGTAAATAAATTATTGGCAGTCTGTGCCTCATTGTTTGTGCTGGACAGATGGTGGTTGTTTACTTGTACAAAAAGAATGTAGAGTCATTCTGCTTCAGCATTCTACTAAAAATAGAGCAAGCTGTTATTTTATAAAACGGAGTCACTCAAAGTAAGGCACAGCCTGAAGGCTACTGTTTTATACAATCTGGAGTAACTTAGATCAGGGCATGGCCTAATCTCCACACCTGGGCTATAATTTTACTATTTGTCCAAGTCCACTGAGATAGAGTATTCACACACACAAGTCACATAGAATGAATTGACCACTTACAGATAGCTAGCAAGAAACAACAGAAGCCTGATTCATGACAAGCCCATTTCTCAAGGCTTCCCAAAACTGCCCAGGGTAGATGGAGTCTCATCTGAACATAGTCCACCTGCACATGCCTCACAGAGGATTCCCAGAAAGTATCCTGCCCTGAGTTTATACACCAGGTACCATACAGTGTAAACTGCTGAAGGACATTCCAGGGACTCAAGAACGGAGCTCAGGATGCTCTGGTGAACTCTTTCTCTTAGAACATTGCATTCTGAGTATATTTTACAGTTATTCTTAAAAACTACAGCAAGAAAACTAGAAGAATTGCATCAGCCTATGGTTACCCAGACAACTAAAGTGCAGAACTGGTCAGATTTTCTCTCTCTTCCTCATCCAGGTTTGATGGTATATTTTAACTAGGAATGCATCTAATGTGTCTAAGTTTCCCTATTTTTCAGCACAAAATTTCTCATAGTATTCTCTTACATTTTTTGTGTTTATACAAATTGTAATTATGTCTATTCCTTCTTTCTCTTTTGTCTTTCTCCATTTCTTGATTTATATAATCTTGTGTTTTTACTTAGTAATAAAGCAAATTGTTTTATTTCAACTTTTCAGTATCTCCTTTCTGATTTCTTTGGATTAGTTTTTTTTAAATATTTTGAGCTGTTTGTGTTCATTAATTTGTAATATTTTTTATTCTAATAAGAATATACAATGATCTGAATTTCTTCTAATTTGTTACTCTGTTGCTTCCTAAACGAAGCTGTTGTTTCATCGGTGATCAGACGGAGAGCAGGTTCTTTTCCTTGTTGATGATTGCGATGGGAGAGCATTCTTTCCTCACTGAAGGTCCAGGGAAGAGCAGCGGGAGAGGCAATTTGGTAATTTTTTGGTAATTTGGTAATTTTTTATTTCTACTTATTTTTAATCTTAGATATTATTTATATTGTCTATTATATCATTTAAGAATAATCCTTCACAAGCTGGGTATAGTGGTGTACATCTGTGATCACAGTGACTTATGAGGTAGAGCCAGGAGGATCTCAAATGTGAGGCCAGAGGCAGACTGTATAATTTAGGGTGATCATGTCTCAAAAATCAATCAACCAATCAATCAATCAATCAATAATTAATTAAATAGGCACAGCTCTTGGCTCAACCTGCAAGTACCACACACATACATACATACACACACAAGTAATAATAATACTTCATAATCTACCGATTTAGAAAACTTTGATTTAGCTTTTTTGACAATAACTTTTCATTGTGCAAGAGAATATAGTCTGTAGGATAACAATCCTTGGAAATTAGTTGGTACTCTCTTTTGGCCTATTATATAATCAGAATTTGCAAATGGCTTACACGTACCATACTATCTACTTTGTATTTTCGTATTATAGTGCTTCAAGTTCTATATAATGTGTTTATTAGGTTTGATCTTCCAATTTTTAGATCCATTCTTTCTTGAACTAACACTAATGGAAAAAGATGTAAGTTTCCCTTTAATCATGGAGTTGAATATTTCTTCCTATAGTTACATTAATATTTACTTGACCTATCGTGAGCAATTTTATTGGTGATTTATGAGATCAGAACATATAGACAGATAGATGGTTAGATATAGTAATTTCAACCTTATCAAATACATTACAGTGTTTTCTCCCTTTACTCCATTTGTTGTTGTTGTTAGGTGACATCAAGTCGGTATCCGACTCATAGCGACCCTCATAGGGTTTTCAATGGCTGAGTGCTTCGGGATTGCCTTGGGAGTAGGTTGCCAGGCCCTTCTCCCATTTTCGCAGTGCTGGGAATTGAACTCGGGGCCTCAGAGACTGCAGCGCAGTGCTCTACCCACTGAGCTAAATCCCAGCCCTTTATTCCATTTAGTCTGATATTAATATGGCTATCTCTCTTTTCCTTTTACTAAGCATTACTCAATATAAATTTTCCCAGATTTTTTACTTTCAGGAAGGCATATCATGAAATTTTGGGTATTTAGGGATTTCAATATTATAACAAATAATAGAATTAGAATTTCAGTTAAATATGGTTTATTATAGCTATGTTTATTGGATTTATGGTTTTTTGACTTTAGTTATTTTTCTACTTATTCCATTATATTACTTCTGCTGTCAATTTGTCCCCATTTTGTTATGCATTTTCCTGCTTTTTTTAGATTTATTTTTTCTTTTGTATTGCATTTCACACTATTCTCATCTTCTTCATTGTTTTAAAAATTAGAAAACATTTGTATTTTTAGTGCACACCTTTAAACTTGTTTTAGGTTTTAATTGTAAAATTAATTTTTGTGTTTATCCTTGAAATTATCTTAATCCATATGTAACTCTCCCCCTGAACAATTCAAGGGCCTTTATCATTGACTTAACAGTAATCATACAAATTTTAACTCATATATTATTAGTGCATAGAATTTTAATTATATATCTTTTTAAAACAACCAATTGGCATACTTATTAATTTATATAAACAAACTGCCAGCCAATTTATGAATTCAATTGTTATTCATTCCTTTTTACCTCTCAGATATTTTTCAATAATTCTCTTCCTTCTTCTTGATGTACTTTACTTATGTTCTTGAACGAATGTTGTGTTGATAAAATATATACATTTTTTAAAACATATTTTAATTTCTTTCTACTCATTCAAATATCATTTTTTGGATATGTAATACTAAGTTGAAATTATTTTCTCTCTGTAACAAATGATACCATACTTTTCTAATTTCTGTCGTTTCTATGAGTCAATTTTCATCTTGGTTTCCTAGGTTTTTTCCCCATTGGAAATATGACATTTTTTATTTTAGATGCTCTTTTTAATCTTATAATTAAACTTGTCCTGAAGTTTCACTGCAATATATCTAAGAGTGGAGCTATTTAATGAGTGTTTGATGTCTTAAAATGTATATTGCTGGCCCTATCTATAGACTCCTGGATTCCACAGCTGTTAGCATATTCTCACCTACAACTGAATATCACATCATTTCCTCTATTATTTCTCTTTTATTTTCTTCCTTTTTCTTTTTCAGTATTTGGAGTTTGAATTCTGGGCCTTGTGGATACTTTGCAACCACTTTATCACTGAGCTGCACCTACAGGCCTCCCCCATTTTTTAAAATCTGGATAAAACTCTTTCTGAGTTACATAGGCTGCCTCTGGCCTCAAGCTCATGATCCTCCTGTCTCTGCCTCCCAAGTCACTGGGTGTTATAAGAGTGCACAACCATGGCCCGTTCCATATATATATGTATGTATATTATACCCATACATACATACATATATACACACACAGACACACATGCACACACATATATGTTCTTAATCTGGCCTCTCATTCTGGGTAATTTATCTCTATATATCTTTCAATTCATAAATTCTCTCTTCAATTATCTCTAATATGCAGAACAAACTTTCAGTGACTTTATAATACTGTGCTGATTTTTTCAATCTTATACATTATTTCTTTCTCAATATACCTCTAAAATGCTTTTTATAATCATATAAAGACTTTCTGATTTTGTGATTTCACTTTTATATTCTTCCATTTCATCCTTTTTTGGTTAAAGATTGTCTAATAATTAAGATATCTGCAGCCTTAGCACTCTGGCATTCACTCCCATATGCAGCACTATTAACAATAGCTATCAAGTAATCAAGCAAAATGTTCATCAGTGGATTAATGGATTAAAAAATATAATATGTGGATGTAATGTAATAGTATTCAGACCTAAAAATAGAATCCAACATAGGTAGAACTAGAGGAAATTATGTTAACTAAAGTAAACCAGCAACAAAAAGACAAATATTGCATGATTTCATTCAGATATAGAATCCACATAAGTTGAGTAAAATAGTCATACAACAGGCTAATGACAGTAGGAAGGAAGGAGAGATGAAGAGATAAGGGTCAATGGGTACAAATTTACAGTTTTTATTATTATTTTAATTTTGTAGGTTCTGGGGATAGAATCTAGAGGGCCTTGAGCTTAGTAGGTACACACTCTACCAGTGAGTTACAACTCTGACCTCCAAAGGTATAGTTAAATAGTCAACAATTAGTATATTTTAAAGTAGCCTAAAGAGAGGATTTTGCATGTGCTCAACACAATGATAAATATTTTAGGTGATAGATATGCTAAATATCCGGATTTGATCATTGTAGAATGTATGTACATATCAAAACATATACTGTATCCTGTAAATATGTATGCTTATCATTTGTTAATTAAAAATAAAACTAAAAACAATACATGCTTAAAAGTAGACAAAAAGAGAAAAACTCCATATTCTCTAGCATAAATCTTTATTTTTGGCAAAATGAAAGCATACTGTTTTCTGGAGAGAGGCCTCTTTTAATTTCATATTTGAGTCTGGGCATGGTGGCACATGCCTGTAATCCCAGTGGCTCATGAGACAGGGAGGCAGGAGGATGACAAGTTCAAGAGGCAGCCTGTGTAACTGAGCAAGATCCTGTCTCAAAATAAAAAGGATAAAAACGGGCTGAAAGTGTGGCTCAGTAATAGAGGTCTGTGAAATCATGCATGATTCTCTGGGTTCAAATCCTCAGTATCAGGTACAAAAAAGAAAGAAAAAAATTCCTATTTGAGTTATGTTATAATATCTGCTCTTTCAGTAAAAGCTTTCTATGTATAATTTCTTACATTTTTAATTCTGAATTTTTTTCTATGACACACATTGTATATCTATTTTGCTTCTGAAAATTCATTATTTCCTTGTAGTTTGCTAATTTTAGCATTTTTATATATGGATCACTATTATTCTATATTGGGAGAAGGGTCTGGCAATCCACTCCAAGGCAATCCCAAAGCACTCAGCCATTGAAAACCCTATGAGGGTCGCTATGAGTCGGATACCGACTCCACGGCACCTAACAACAACAACAATTATTCTATATGGGGCTGGTATTTAACTCAGTTGGTAGAGCTCTGCAGTCTCTGAGATCCTGAGTTCAGTTCCCAGCTCCACAAAAATGGGAAAAGGATGTGGCAATCCACTCCCAAGGCAATCCCAAAACAATAAGCCATTGAAAACCCTATGAAGGTTGCTGTGAGTCGGACATGACTCAACAGCACCTAACAACAACATTATTCTATACTATAAACTTGAAAAATATTACTATTTATAAGCAATTTTTTTATAAAAAATGCTCATAATGTTCTGCCCTAACACATGAGGCTAAGCAGCCATGAACTAAAACTTCTGAAAGCATGAGCCAAAATAAATCTTTTCCTCCTTTAAGTTAGGTCAGACATTTTGTTACAGCAACAAAAAACTAACTTGTTATTATCTCAATGGTTGTATAAAAAGTTAAAAGCACTCAGAAAATCAGAACTAGAAGGGAACTTCTTCAGTTTGATGAATGGCCTTGGTAAAAAGCAAACAAACTACTAGTTGTATACTTAATGATGAAAGACTAAGTACTATTTCTCTAAGATCAGGGATAAAACAAGGATGATATGAGAGGTTCTAGCCAGGGTGATTAGATAAAAGAGAAGTAAAGAAAACTAAAAAGGAAATAAAGAAAAAAAGATGAAATAAAAAACATTTGGATTGAAAATGAAGCAGGAAAATTATATTTGCAAGTGGTATAATCTTATGTATAGACAGTCTTAAGGATCCCCAAAATAATAAGAACAAATAAGTAAGTACAGAAGTATTTTACGGTATGAAGTTAACAATTATATTTCCGTATACTAGTGATTAACAACCTCAAAATGAAATTAACAAACCAATTCTGTCTGTAATAATGTAAAACAAATAAACTGTAAGAAGCTTAATCAAAATTCTTTAAAAACTATGAAGCACTGTTGGAACGAATTAAGGACAATGTGATTGACAGAAAAGTTACCCTGTGTCCTTGGTTAGAAGATACAATACTACTATAAAAATAGACATATGTAGAGAATTGGAATAGAATTGAGAGTTCAGAAATAAGCCCTTACATTTTTGATCAAATTATTTTCAATAAAGTTTCCAAGACAATTGAGTGAAGGAAAGATGGTGTTTTAAACAAATGGTGCTAAGAAAACTGGATACTCACATGGAAAATAATGAGTTTGAATCTCATCTTTGTACTCTATACATCAAAAAAGTGTTGAAAAATGAGGATATGCCTAAATGTAAGAACAAAAACTATAAAATTTAGAAAAGAAAGTATAAGAACAAATCTTCTTAACCTTGACCTTATTGAATAATACCAAACATATGAGGAAGTAGAATAGCAGATAAATTGGATCTCTTCAAAATTAAAAAATTTGTGAATTAAGAGACATTATTAAGAAAGTAAAAAGATAAATATTTTCATATTATATAAATTTTACCTTGAATGTGTAAAGAACTTTTACAACTCAACAATAAAAGGCAAATAATCTAATCAAAATGATCAAAGAATTTATACAGCATATGACAAATAAGCACATGAAAACATGATCAGCATCATTAACCATTAGTGATCTGTAAATTAAAACTGTAATGAAAGATACTTCACACTTACTAGAATGGTTATTACCCAAAAATAGATAATATTAAGTTTTGCAAAGATGTGGTTAAATTGGAGCTCTAACACATTGCTAATGGGAATGTAAAATGGCACATTTGCTTTGGAAAACAGTTTAATGTGTCCTCACAATGTTAAATGTAGAATTACCATATGACCCAACCATTCCACTCCTACATAACTACTCAAGAAAAATAAAAACTTACATCAACACAAAAACTTACTCAAAAATGTGCATAGTAGTGTTGTTCATAATAGTTCAAATCTGGAAACAAAAGAAATGTTCATCAACTGATGAATGATAAATAAATGTGATATAGCTATACAATGGAATATTATTCAGCCATAAAAATAAATCAATGATACTTATTACAATATTGATGAAGTTGAAAACATCACTCTGTCTGAAATAAAGGAGTCACAAAAGGCCATATATCTTACTATTCAATTTATGGGAAATGCCTTGAATAAGCAAATTTATTGTGACAGGAAGTACGTTACTATTTTTCTAGGCTGAGGAGTTTGGAGAAAATGACTAGCGACTGCTAGTGGGAATAGGTTGGGACCCAGCAACCCACTCTCAAAAATCAATCAGCCACTGGAAACTCTATGATCAGCAGAGAAGCACTGTACTTAGATCCCTTCCTTTTTCTATTTAGAATATGAAAATTCCAAGATCATCCTGGCAGAGATAAAGAGGGCAAGACAGCAAGGAGGTAAACTACTTCTTCACTTCCTCTGTGTAGAAATGATACCTTCACTTTTGACCACATTTTCTTTGACAGAACTAGTCAAACGGTCCTTGGAAAGGACACTTGATGATTAAAATAATTTATTTCATATTTCTAATAATAAATTTTATAGAAAACTTTGATGTTCCCATATATTTCATAATTCCTACTTCCGAATTTTACTGATTATATATTCAATGAAAATATATTTTTCCATAAGACAGCATCCTCTGTCAAATTGTGACCTTACACTCAATAGAGTCATCTTTTTTCTACATTGGTGCTGGGAAACCAGAAATCAGACAATAAATTGCAACCAGCTTCCTACTCTGCTGCAGCCACATTTTTCTCCAGAGACAGCAGCTATAGTTAAAACATCGTCTCTGGAGTCCTCTCCATTTCTCATCTCCCTCATGCGTTTGTGTGCTTCTCTGACTAAATCTTTAAGGGATCATCAGTGAATGATGGAAAGAACCTGTGGTTTGACCCAAGTGTGATTCTCAGGACATCAGTAGTTCCCTAGCTCTATTAATACTGGACAGACCACTCAATTTCTTTAAGCCCTAAAGCCTTCTTTTATAAAATGAAATAATTTCAGTAATATAGTTAATATGGATTTAAGAGAGATAAATGTGCTATGCATTCTGCAAAACACTGTATATCAATTTTTAAAATGTTGTTAGGTACCATTGAGTAGGGTCTGACTTATAGCGACCCTCAGAGGGTTTTCAATGGCTGATTGTTTTGGCATTGCTTTGGGAGTGGATTGCCATGTCCTTTTTCCATTTTGGTGGTGCTGGGGATCGAACCTAGGGCCTCAGAGAGCACAGAGCAGCACTCTACCAACTGAGCCAAACTCCAGCTCCAATTTTAAAAGTAAATATCATCAATGTTGATAGTTTAGTTGGCTAATTAAAGACCAAATTAAAATTATTACACCTGTACCTAAAATTTGCTGCCTGTTTTTAAAATAGTTCTTTTGAGATATAATTTGCATACCAGAAAATTTACCCTTTTAAAGTATACAAGTAAGTTGTTTGGTTTTAGTATGCCCATTCAGGTATGTATGTATGTTCATCATCATTGTCTAATTTTAGAACATTTCCATTCCCCCAAAAGAAATCCCAGACTCTTTAGCAGTCCCCCTCACTTTCTCACTGGCAACTATTAATCCACTCTCTGTCTATGTGGATGAGTCTATGCTGGACAGCTCCTATAAATAGAACCTTACAATATGTGCTCTTTTCTGACTATCTCCTTTCACCCAGCATCATGTTTTCAAGGCTTATCTGCATTGAACTGTGACTCTTAACTCTTAGCAGGGTTTCCAGAAGCTACAGTAGACCAATCCATGAATCACGGACCTGAGATTTCTCTTCAGGTTACATAGCTTATCATTTGTCTGTGAAATCATCCCACAGACCAAATTTCCTCCATAGAACTTTAGGTTCTTATGTTGTTCTGTGTGTGCAATTGGGAGTGGGCCAACTATTAATTGCTGCATAATCACCAGCAGAGTGGAATGCAGCTGACATGTAGTGATATCTCCCAGGCCAGACTTAAAAAAATTTAACTTATATTTCTTATTCTAAGATAGGCATAGGGCTTAGCTCAGTTGGTAAAGGGTTGCTCTGCACTCTCTGAGGCCCAAAAGTCAATCCCAGCACCACAGAAATGGGAGAAGGACATAGTAGCCCACTCCCAAAACAATCAGCCACCCAAAACTATAAATAGCAGAGAAGAACTGACATGGTGCCAGGCATGGCACAGTGTATGGTAATGTTTCATTTGTTGTACACAGGGTCCCTATGAATCAGACCCAACTTGACAGCACCTAACAACAACAACAACAACAACAACAACAACAACAACAACAACAGCATTCTAAGTTATATAATTGTTGATCATTTGCACTTGAAAATATTTATTATAATTTTAGAAAACTGGGAGAGAAAACAAATATTTTCCACTTCATAAATCAAGGAAATGAAATGATGGAGAGTACCACAAAAAGAAGATTGACAATGTGCATTTAAAGTAGTGATTTTTAATGGATTGATTTCTCTTTCAAAGAGTAACTGGAAATTCTATGTGGATTTCAAGTTCATTTTACTCCTTTTTTTTCATGTCATTATATGCTTGTTTTTGCCACTCTCTTTTTTAACTCTGATTTTGTTAATTTAGTGTATAACATGAAATTATTTAAAACACACTATATGGGAGAAGGACTTGGCAATCCACTCCCAAAACAATCCTGAAACAATAAACCATTGAGAACCCTGTAAGGGTTCCTATGAGTTAGACCCAAGTAAATGGCACCTAACAACAACAACAAATACATCCTAAGGATTTAAAAATGTAGAATTACAATTTATTTTGGTTCCACATGATGTCAGGTTGTACAAAGAACATTTTATTTCAAGAAAATGCTGCGACAGGTGATTTAAAAGCTTTTTCTTGTCTTTTTCTTCTTTTTTCTTCTTTGTTTCTTTCTTCTTTCCTCTTTCTTTTCTTTATTTCTTCTTTCTTTAGTCCGTCCTTTCTTTCTTTCTTTCTTTCTTTCTTGCTTGCTTGCTTGCTTGCTTTTGGCAGCTCTAGGGGAATGAACCCAGGGCATCCCACATGCCAGGGAAATGCTCTACAACTGAGCTGTGACTCCAGCCCTGTTTTATTTTTTAGTTTGAGACAAGGTCTCACTACGTTGCATGAGCAAGCTGCCTCTGGCCTCAAACTTGAGATCCTCCTGCTTAGGCCTCCTAAATTGCTGGGATTACAGTATATACCATGGCTGCTGGCTTTGAAGCTTTGATAGATACTAAAATAGAGAAATGTTTGTCATTTTTCTTAATGATAGCCATGAGATCAGTTTCAGATATAATAAAATGCATGCACAGAGCAAGGGTAAAGCAGAATCATTTATTTTTATAATTATTGAAAAACCCAGTTAGCTCATGTAAAGGCCAGATCCAAACTTGAACTAAATATAACCTTTACAAAGACTTGGAAAGCTTTTACCCATCGCTATATACAGGTATATTCATGCCTTTTTCTTTCAGTAAGAGACACAACTGGGATTAGATTGAAACACCATAAGTAAAGCAGTTTCTGAGATATTTACAACTTAAACTCAAACCTGGAAGTTCTATAACTCCTGTGGGAAAAGTCTGATCTTTTACAATTTTCTCCAGAATGAAAGTAAGTATTATTTCAATCTAAATCAACTATTTTTAGAAGCTGTGTTCCCCCCTAATTTTAAGAGTAATTTTCACTTCAGTGCCTAAAACAATCAATTGCTGATAAAAGTGCTGATGAAGCATGCATTTATTTAACATAAGTTCTCAAAATTTAAGTTCAGCATTCGGTACCTGCAATGTCATTTGACTCTGAAGAGGTTAGGAGAAGGTTTGAAATAGGCCTACTCTATTCATTCTGCTTCTTCTATCAATGAAACACCAGAGAGCAGAAGAGAAACAGAGCATTCACTGCATAACACATCAATAAGAAATGCCTTAGAGAATTTGTGGGATCTTATTTCATTAAGTTAGATTTGGAAGAATTTTTTTGTATATAGCTACTAGTAAATACAGCAGCTAGAATATGGGCTGAATCAATAATTTCAACATGTTGGAAGCTCAGTTTTCTTTTATTTCCCACAAATTATTATATGAAGCAAAGCAGAATATATAGTCAACATAATTTTATTAAGAGTTATTAAGTTTAGGTGTTCTGAAAGGATACTCAGGAATGCACAGTGGAAAATAAGCATGATCTCCTTTCTTACAAGGCAAGGTAAGCAATATGGTGAACCCATATTGGCAGTATGTGCAGGAGATTGACACACAAATTCAAAGCAAGAAGAGATCCCTCTGGCTGTAGAGTTGATTTTTGTTAAGACTTTTGGAAGACACAAAATATTAAACAATGACTTAAATTTCCATGAATTTCTGGGAAAAGGTCAGATATGTAGGTTTAAATCTGGGAATCATAAATATTGAGGGGGCTTTTAAAAGCTGTCATTCTGGATTCAGTCACCAAGGGAAGAAATATAATGAGAAAAAAATATGTGAGGCATGTCCATAGGGTACTCCAAAAATTAAGACAAGAAAGTGAGGAACCTAGAAAGCAGAAGAAAGTCAGGGTTTCAGAACTCTTCCTGTACCTACAAGACTTCCTTTGCACCCTCTTCTCCAGCTCTCACAAAGGAATCACAATTGGTCTAGTTGTGCAAGGCTAGAATTACACATTTTCCTTGACAGCTAATTTTCATTCCTCAAAACTAATTGATAAGCAAATTTTCTCATTTCTAAAACACATCCCAAATCTATCCACTACTCTTTATGTCTACCTGAATATTCTTGCTATATTTGTTCATTTTTTAATAAATTACTATAGCCAATCTGTAACCAACGTTCTTGATTTTCT
>VMDO01013887.1:0-56530 GCA_007922755.1 Pedetes capensis | reverse complement strand
GCCTGGGAAGGGGGAGGGGTATAATCACCCAACAGAAACTCGGTTTCTCCTGGTCCTAGAGGCTGGAGTCTCCCAGGGCTCCCCCCTCCTCAGCTTGCAGATACCCATCCTCTTGATGCTCTTCACATGGTCGTCCCTTCCTGGGAGCTGATTCTGATGTCACCTGCATGCCCAGATGTCCTCACCTTACAATTTGACCACTAGTCAAATTGGACAAGAGCCACCCAGTTGAACCCATTGGCCCTGGATTACTTGAAATTACTTCACCGCTGTAAAGGTTACTCTCCAAGTGCTCTCACATTGCCAGGTACTCAGGGCTGCTGCATCCCAGGTATTTGGGGGCAAGGGTACAGTGAACTATGAATTTTAGGCACTGCTTGAATGAATATTAAAACCAGGTACCCCATCATTTCCTCTGGGAATATGAACCAACACAAAGGTAACGACAGAGAGTTGCTATAGATATGCTGTCGGGGTTGTGGTGTTGATGTTGTTTGGTGTCATCCAGTCATCTCAGACTCATAGCTACCCCCACAGGGTTTTCAATGGTTGATTTTTTCAGGATTGCTTTGGGAGTGGATTGCCAGGTCCTACTCCCATTTCTGCAGTGCTGGGGATCAAACTCACGTCCTCAGAGGGTGCAGGGCAGCACTCTACCAACTACCCTTAGGGGTGGTTGTTGTTGTTAGATGCTGTCTAGTCGGCACTGACTCATAGCAACCCTACATGCAACAGGAGCAACACTATTGTCAGTGCTTCTCTGCTGTTCATAGGGTTTTCAATGGCAGATTGATTTTTGGGAGTGGGTTGCCAGGTCCTTCTCCCAAGCCTACAGCACCTGGTGTTCCCGGGTGGTCTCCCATCCAAGTACTAACCAGGCCCGACGCTGCTTAGCTTCCGAGATCTGACGGGATCCGATGCCACAGGGCTACAGCTGCAGGCTTAGGGGTTGTAGAAGTATCCAAAACAGACAAAAAAAAAAAAAAAAAAAAAAATCCCTGTCTTCTCTGGCTTTGTAGAGTTTGTGGATAAGGCTGGATGAGGGAGAAAGATCACAGGAAAAAAAAAAAACTTACGTGACTATTCAGTGTATTTGATGGTGCTAGGCTCTATGGAGCAAATAAAGCAGGGGCTGGAGGGTGGGGAAAGGGCAGCTCACTGGCAAGGGGCATCAAGCAGAAAACTGGAAGGGTGGAGAGGGCAAACTATGCTAATACCCGAGGGAAGTGCATTCCAGGCAGAGAGACTAGCAACTGCAAAGGCCCTGAGGCAGGAGGGTGCCTGCAATATTCCAGAACAGCAGAGTCCATAGAGACTGGAGAGGAAGTGTGCTGGGGAGCTGGGGTCAGGTGAGCAGGTGGCATGCATGTGGTTAGACTTCCTGGGAGCTGGTCAGTCTTTAGTACCTTCCAGATGGGAAAACACTGGGGGGCTTCTGAGTAGCAAGTGGCATGCTGGGACCCCTGTCTGCCACGCCCCAGAGGACAGACTGAGAGGAAGTGGGGCAGCCCAGCCAGCAGGGAAGCTGACGCCCTCACCAGGCCAGAAGTCAGAGAGCATGGGGGTGGTGAATAGGGTGGTGGCAGTGGAGCTGGGCGATTTGGAGACTGCGTTTAGGGGTGACCCCATGCTCCTCCCCCTTGGCACTGCTGGGTGACCTTGCATTTCACTCCTGGTCAGGAAGCAATAGCAGCTGTGGGGAAGGGCGGGGCCTGGCCCAGCTGGTCAGGGCTGGTGACTGTGGCCCTGCCAGGAGGCTGAAAGACCCCTTGGCTGCGGTTTATGGTGGAAAGACCCCAGGAGGCCCTGATGCTCCTTGTGAAGCTGTGGGTAGAGAGGAGTTTGGGGATGAGGGGTTTCCCCAGCTGGCTCCTCCCCTGGGTTAATCTGTGGTCCCGCCTCACCTGCTGATTCTGCCAGACCAGCTCAGCCAGTGCAGCCTGCTTAACAGATGATCAGAGCAGGTTCTCATCCTGAGAAGCTGGGTCACAGGACCCTTGGGCAATAATAGCCTGAGTCTCACATACCTGGGATGCCCCGGAGTGCTGCTACTCCTGCCCCACCTGGTGACACCTCCACCTGGCATTTCCGCCAAAACACCTGTGGCCAGAGCCCCATCACAAACCTTGTCCTTGCTTGTGCCGCCAGGCACGTTCTGAGGTGCTGGGGATGGGACAGCCCCACTGCCCTCTCCCAGCCCTCGCTATCCTCGCACTTCCCAAGCCAGGCTCCCGTGGAGGACAGATTTCCTCACAGTGATCTGGGCTGGAAACACCACCCTCTGCACCTCATCCCTTTGATTTCTGGCTTTAGGTCACAGTGCATGTGAAGAGTTGGACTCCGTAGTCATTTATGTTAAAGAGAGTGAAGATGCCAGGCTTGGCTGGGTGCAAAGGTGCATACCTGTAATCCCGGCGACTTGGGAGGTGGAAGCAGGAGGATCACAGGTTCGAGGCCAGAGGCAGCCTGCGCAATTTAGCAAGAAGCTGTCTCAGAATAAAGAATAAAAAAGGGAGCTAGGGGCGTAGCAGCTCAGTGGTGGAGCACCTGCCTAGCATGTGCGAGGCCCTGGGTTCAAGCACAAACACCACAAAAGAAGAAGAAGAGGAGGAGGAGGAGAAAGAGGAGGAGGAGGAGGAGGAGGAGGAGGAGGGGGAGGAAGAAGAAGAAGAAGAAGAAGGAGGAGGAGGAGGAGGAGGAGGGGGAGGAAGAAGAAGAAGAAGAAGTAGTAGTGGTGGTGGTGGTGGTAGAAGAGGAGGAGGAGGAGAAGGAGGAGGAGGAGGAAGAAAGAAAGAAAGATAAAAAAGAAAGGAGAAAAGAAAAGGAAAAAAGACGGCAAGGTTTGGTTTGCTGGGAGTAGGACTAATGTAAGAATGTGGTTATAGCTGGGGAGATCCTGGGGGTTAAAGGTGGGGATTTCCTTAGGGACAGCGCTGAGGAACCATTTCTGAGATAATAGTAACAGGACATTTAGGGCGTCTCAGTAAAAACACTTCTCTTGATTCCATCTTTCAGCTCTGGGTCCTTGGTCCCTCAGTGGACTTGCTACGCTGTTGGAGATTATTAAGCATTTTGTTTGAGGAAAAATGAGAACTTTAAGGCATGAAGTTTTTTCAGGAATGCAAATGTAGACTAAAGGTTTGTTGTTGTTGTTGTTGTTTTTAAGAGCATGGGTTTGTTTTAAAATGTACACGTATATTCTCAGTGAGAAACAGGTTTGGGTAGTTTTGTTTTGCTGCCTGCATTATTCCAGATGCCCACCAGAGGGCACCCAACCACCCACCAGGAGGAGCCACTGGGCTCCTCTTGGGTTATTTAAACCCCTCAGAGCCTTCCTTCGGAGGCGGCGGAGGCTCCGCTGGGAGCCCAGCTAGAGGAGTAGGGGATGGTTTATCTGTCACGTGTCACACTGAAAAGGGAGGGGACATAGAAATAGCATCAAGAGAAGCTACAAATTATTTATGTGAGCTCAGGAGAAATGAGTGCCTCGTTTTAATATTGCTTCAAGCAGCCCGTGTTTCCTTTCTCTGAGCACATTAAGAAATGTCTTCAGCTGGGCATGGTGGTACACACTCGTAATCCCAGCACTCGGGAGGCTGAGGCAGGAGGATGGTGAGTTCCAGGCCAAACAAACAAATAAGCACAGGTCTCCTACCTTCTCACATCAAAGAGAGAGAGAAAAACCGACATTGTTAAAGAGTTCACCTTACTCCATAGATCAGGGACCTGAGAACTCACCTGGACTACAGGTGTAGGATGTAGAGAACACCTGAGTGCAGAACGCATGACATCTGTCCCCATGGCCCCTGCTGCCTCCTGTCTACTAGCACAGCAACCACAGCCTACCACCTAAAGTCAGCTGAACCATGGTCAGTTTGTTTTCAAACTTAGAAACTTAGTCTTAAACTTTTTAAACTTAGTTAGATTTAACTTGATTAGCCTTGTTGTTTATTTTGGGGTGCCAGGAGTCAGTCTGACTCATAGGGAGCCTAAGTGCAGCAGATCGAAACACTACCCAACACTATGCCATGAACACCATCTTTTTGTTTGACCCTGATGTTGCAATCATTGTGATTCTTCTCATTTTGTGCCATGTCACTTCAGCAAAAGGAGATCCTAGGGCCTTTACTCCATTCCTGTCATTCAGGTTGACTCTACTTTGAGGAGGCAACTCTTCCCTAGTCGTTTCTGGAATGCCTTCAAGCCTGGGGGTGCTCATTTTCCAGCGTTATATGTGACAGTGCTTTTCTGCTATTCATAGGGTTTTCAATGGCTAGTTGTTCTGAGAGTGGGCTGCCTAGTCCTTCTCCCTAGTCTGTCTTAGTCTGGAAGCTCAGCTGAAACCTGTGCACAATAGATGGCCCTGCTGGTATCTGAAATGCCAGTGACATAGCTTTCAGCACTAGAGCAACAGGCAAGCCCCCACAGCCCCAGAAGCTGACAGGCACGTGGGAGTGATCAGCATGATCAGGGTGGGAATGAGCACAATTCTCACTGGAAGGCTTCCCAACTTACTTACGTGTGTAGTGCCAGATGGTCAAGTAACTTCTGTACGCATGGAGTATGATTCTGTTGATATTTGTTGGTTCAATGTACAATCATTGGGATGCAATTCTACTGAACTTTTACCCATGAGGCACCCCTGTCCAAAAATGCCAAAATGTCAGACCTTATAGTTACAAGAAACGCAGGGACAGAAGGTGAGATACAGAGCAGCAGGAGAAAACAGCCACACCCAGAATGCAGGGGCTCCTGATTGGTTCAAATAGTCGATGTCATGAGTGGGAAAAGGGGGCAGGATGTTCTAGAAGAGCAAGATTAAAGAGAGATGCCAACCAAGTCAAAGACTGAGTCTTGGTTAGATACCGGTGGAGAAAACTGATAACTACTCAAGACCACTCAGGATGCTATAACAAAATCACAAACTGGGCCATTGGGAAGCCTGGAAGTCTAAGCCTCAGGTGTTAGAGGGTTCCGTGCTGGCTGAGGGCCAGCCTCTGGCCCATATGCAGCTGTCTTCTTGCTGTGTCTTCATATTATAAAAGGTGGAGGGGTGAGGGGGAGCTCTCAGGCCCCTTTTATAAGGACACTAGTCCCATTTATGAGGACTCCACTCTAATGAGTTCGTCACCTCAGAAAGGCCCTTCCCATAATACCATTATATTTTTGATTAGTTTTTCAGCATGTGCATTTTTTTGGGGGGTGGACACACACATTAAGTCCATAGTAATAAATATAAAAGACTTCTTCTTGGCCTGTGACAGGGCAGTTTAAGTAGGGCTCAGTGTGTAACAAGGCTAGGAATTTACAAGGAGCTTTCTCTGGGGTGACTTTGGCAATGTGGTTCTGTAAGAGAGTGCTTTGGCTCTTAGGAGGTGGAAACTGAGGTGTTCAGAGGTGAAGGTCATGCCAGGCACGGTGACTCACATCAGTAATCCCAAGAACTCGGAGGAAGAGGCAGCAGGATCATAGGTTCGAGGCCAGAGGCAACCTGTGCAATTTAGCGAGACCCTGTCTCAATTTAAAAAATAAAAAAGGGGCCAGGGATGCAGCTCAGTGGTAGAGCACTTGCAAAGTATGTTTGAGGCCGTGGGTTCAGCCCCCTAGAACCACAAAACAAAACAAAAACAAAAACAAAAACCCCAAGGATAAAAAAAGAAGAAGGCCATGATGAATACAATGTATTTAAAAATGACTTGAAGGGGTGGGAATAAAATAGGAAATGAATAAAAGAGCGTCCGTTGCACTCTACATTTCTGTAGGACAGAAAATTTTCCTAATGTTGGAGTAAGGAATGGTGACAATGTCATTTGCTTTAATTGGTGACTCTTGCATTCACAGAGATGCCCTATCTTTACCTACTGCAAGAAAGGACGGTGTCTGAATATGCCTAAAACAGAGCTCTTCCCATAGAAGACCCCAAACTATTTATCAGTGAGAGAATATTGCTTCTCTTCCTCCCCCTCCCGCCCACCTTGCTTTCTATTTCTGAGTCTGGCACTCTAGTTAAGACAAACTTTAAGCCTTTATCACACCTCCAAATGCTTTAAACCACAGAGGGAGGTGGTTTTCCAAAGATAATGTCAATCAAAGAGCAGAACTTCTTGTGGCTGGTGGTACAGTGATCAGCCTGCTGGGAGAGGGGTGGTTATTTGCAGAGTCATGCCGTGTTCATTCAAGATGCTGTTTGATTGCAGAAGAAAATCAGTTCTCTTCCAGCTCTGGATATATTGGCATAAATATTCACGGTGGTCTATCAGCTACTCTGACTTCATTTTTATTGTGGGGGGATACTTGGGAGTTGAACCCAGGGTCTCGTATATACTTTGAAAGTGTTTTACCATTGGACTCTGGGCACTAGCCCATTTTTTATTTTTATTTTGAGACAGTGTCTTGCTGAGTTATGCAGGCTGCCTGTGGCCTCAAACTTGCAATCCTCCTGCCTCAGCCTCCCAAGCCACTGGGGTTATAGGCATGTGTCATGGTGCTTAGCTTTTCTAGGACATTAAAATAAATGCATAGCTAGATAATTCTCTCATGTTTCTTGAGCAATATGTGCAATCAGTGATTGAATATGGGACTCTACTTTTTGTAGAAAGATTTAGGGGCAGACTGAGTTTAAAATATTGACTGTATTGAGTAATACAAAGAAAAATCAGGCTCTGTTTGCACAAGTGCCCAAAACATACAAATTTCAACTAACCTTTGTTTTGCTGCTTCTTTCTGTTAAAGCCTTTAGTACTAAATCAATGATCTAACCTGCTTTTTATAGTGAATTGTCCGGAGTCCAAAAGAATGGATTCAGTAACTATTTTGCTGATTAGAACATGACCAGGAGTCTTAAATACTCGTGTTTGTTGTTAGATGCCACTAACTCAGGTCTAATTCATAGTGACCCTCATAGGGGTTTCCATGGCTGATTGTTTTAGGAGTGGGCTGCTAGGTCCTTCTCCCATTTTTGTGGTGTTGGGGATCAAACCCAGGGCCTCACAGAGCACAGAGCAGCCCTCTACCAGCTGAGCTAAACCCCAGCCACTAATTACTCATGGAGATAATCTATCTATGAAGTCCTAGGGAAAAAGGAACTTTTTGACACAAATATATCAGACATACTCCAAAAATTTAGAATAGCAAATGTAATATGAAGCAATTAAAAATGGTTTTTATAGGTGAGGTTTAGTATCAATTGGGGTTTTGTTTTTTTTTTCTCAGCACTTCATATTTTAGTCGTGAACAAATGATATTTTTTGCAGGCTGCCTCACTTCCCTTTGAATAAATCATCCTGATTTTCATAGTGAGCTACGCCTTAGTCTATTTTCTGTTGTTATAACACAGTGCTGGACACTGAGTGGTTTATAAAGAATAGAGGTTTATTTCCTTCATGGGTCCAGAGGCTGGGAAATCCATGAGCATGGTGCTGTCATTTGGCAGGACCCAGGGTAAATCTGAATTAGTGCCAGTCAATCATGGTACATTCATTCCCCTGGCCTTTGATGGTGGCCAAAGACCCAGTGACTTGCTTCTGGTCACTGCAACATGTGGGCATTTCCTCTGGGGAACTTCTGGGAAAGATATTCTTGCATTTTAACAGAGACCCTGAGCTGAAAGGAACACTTTTTATTTTGCTAGACATTGGAAATGCCTGAGTGGCAGCAACCATCTTGCTATCAGCGTGAAGATGCAATTCCAGAGACTGCAAGAAGCTCAGAGCCACTGTGGAGCCAGCCTCACCAAGTGAGAAAGATCCCCTTGCTATGTAAGCCAGTGGGAGTTGAGTGTTTGGTTTGTGCAGCAATAGGCACTGAAGGTGATGATGTGTCTGAGGTGTTGGGTGGCAGGTGGGCAGCTGGATACATGCACCTGAAACTCATTGGAGAGGTCCAAGTTAAGACATACTTACTGAGTCTCGAGTGAAGATTGAGGCTTGGGGAGGGGATAAGAAAAAGCCTTGGAGGATGGTGATACTGCAGAAAAGACTGGGAGGAATGGAGCCAGAGAAGTGCCAAAGGAGACTTTGTCCCCTGGCCGGAAGAAAAAGACTTCCGGCTGGCCTTCTTTTTGTATTAAGACCAGTCTTAAGGTCATTATAACATTCCCAAGTGTCTCCAAACTGGGCTTGACGGGAAGTGGCTCAGGACTGTGTTCAGCTGCAGCAGGAAGCTGGCCTTCAGAACCTACCCCTGGGATTACCATCCAGAGAGTTTGGGTTCCTGCCATTTAATAAATGATTTACCAGAATCTCAGAAGCAACCAAAAATGGAGCGAACAAGCTGGTCAGAGAATAGTTCTCTTCTGAGCGTAAGACACCGGATTGGGTGATGCTGGAGGCACAAGTCAGAGCCACTGGTGTCTGGAAATGGCAAGCTTGGGGGCAGGGCGGCCAGGGGTGTTCAGATCTGCGGTGTCAGGGGTTGGGGGGCCATGCCATGGGGAGGCGCCCTCCTAAGAAAAGACTTGGGGACCTTCAGGCCAATGGCAGCCTTCTCTGAGTTGGATCGGAGAGACGGACGTGGGGAAGGAGACAGGACTGGGACGGGAACCAGAACTGGGTGTCTTGAAAGCCAGGCCAGGTGAACCCGGCATGAAGCGGCCCCGCGGGAGGCCCTGGGGCAGTGAAGGGTCCCGGGGTAAGGGCGGCTCGGAGCAGAGCACGGGCTGTGCGCGCGAGCGGAGGGGGACGACCAGGCGCCGCGCGCCGCCGCGGACAGGCTCCAGGGCCGGGTGCAGCAGGCGTGGGGGAACTGGTGACAGGCGTGGGCCGCCGTCCGTCGCTCCACCGCCATCGGGCTCTGCGGGTTGGGGCGACGTGGGTTTTTTTTGTTTGTTTGTTTTAGTTTTTTTCCCCCCCTGGCCGCCTCGTGCCTAGCAGCGTCGCAGCAGCTGGCTCCTGTCGCTCCCGCACTTCCGAGGCAAAAGCGTTCCCGACCTCACAGCCGCCCCAAGCCCTTGGTCCGGCTGCCGGACTCGAGCGGCCCCGCCCCCTGACAGACGCCTCTGCGGGACCCGCCCCACGTCAGGCAGAGAAAACCCGCAGTCACAGTTGAATGGCGACCGCGCCGTCCGGCCGACGCAAGCCCCTGGGCGGGGCTCCATGGTGACTGGCGGCCGCTGTGGCCAATTGTGTCCCGGTGCTTGTTTGTTTCCACCCCCAACCCTCTCCGGGGGCCGACACTTCCTTGACTGACAGTTCGCCCCGGGCGCTGTTACGTAAGGGGAGGGCCAATCGCGGCCCCGCCCGAGCGCATCTGATTTGATTGGCAGAGCCGAGTGCAGTCGTCCCTACAGCCCCGGAAGAACGCCCTTGATAGACAGGTGTGGAAGCCACTTGGAGCCGCGAGGCTGGGCGGAAGCGTCCGGGCCCAGAGGCGTGGGCAGAGGCGGGGCCTGGCACCGAGGGCAGGACAGGGCCGGGCACCGCAGGGCGGGGCGGAGCGGGGAGCGGGCAGGGGCCGGGCTGCGCTGCAGCCGGAGATGCTGTCGGGCCGCGGCGGCGCTCGGCAGCCAGGTCTGCGTTGAAGGCGCTGGGACGAGGCGCGCTGCCCCGCTCGCGGGTAGGTACGCAGGGGCCCGGGAGTCCGCAGCGCGGGCCGCCCGCGTCCGCGGGCCCGGCGTTTGTCTGCCCCTCGGGGCGTTCTCGACTCCACGGCGACGGCGGCCGCGCTGGGACACGGGGGCGGGGCCAGGCACCTGTGAGCGTTTGCGGGCACCTGCTGCGCGGCGGGCTCGGAGCCCGAAGTACGCGGTTCGGGGTTGCGGGGCGAACTGGGCCGGGCCTTCCCGGCCCCGGTCCCCGGCCCCGCTCCCGAGCTGGGGAGGGCGCCGCGGGGCTCCCGAGGCCTCGGCCCCCATGGAGAGGCTCGCGGGCCCCTGCCGGCTCCGAGCTCGCCGCCCGGCCGGCACGCGGCCCCCGCCGTGTGTGTTTCACCCCGGGACAGGTTGGTCCGGATTCTCTGCGTGCTGGCAGGCGGGCTGCTGCCCCGGGCGAGGGTGCTGGTCCTGGCCAGCTGCCGTCCGGGCTGCCCCCAGCCGGCCTGGCCCGGGCCGCCTTCGTCTTTTCTCCGGGTCTGGTCCTGCCGCCCCTTACCGCTGAATTTCTTAAACCCCTTTCAGGGTGATGTGTTGAGTTAGGGCCTACGGAGGCACTGGGCACGCAGGGAAAACAGCAGCAGCTGAGTCCGAAAGAGACTTTGCCACGTACAGATAGTTCACATAGGCCAGAGTTACCGACTTCTCAGCTGGGTGGCATTAAGGCAGGCAATCAAGTTTTGCTCTTAGAGCTGAACCAGCAGGAATTCTTAAGTTGCTTCCTAAGGACAAGGATGTAGTCTGTTTTCTTCCCATCTGTGTCACTCCTATTGGACCATGTCATACTACGTCTGTGGCTTACTAGACATCTGAGGAATGGTGTAGTTTCAGAAAGGTGTGCCACACTTTCTCGTGATCATGTTGCTGCTGGAACAGTTGAATTTAAAAAAAAAAAAATCCGTGTCAGAGCTAGGCAGCAGCAGACAGTTCCTTTTGCTTGAAGGTAGGAAGAAAGGGGGCAAGTTTACTTGGATTCTTAAAGGCAAAGTGACAGAATCATAGCGTGTAGACTTGGAAAGGAACTTACAGGTAATTGATCCACTCCAGTAAATTTGCAAGCTGAGGAGCACCACTTTGTCCCAAGGGTGGAGGGTCGGTGTTAAAGTGGGTGTGTGTTAGAGGACAGTGTTGTGTTGGTCCTGAAAATCATTGTTTTCATTTGAGCCAGACAGAAACATGCCTCTACCCACCTCCATTTTTGATGCCCCAGCTATTCATGTGTCTGTCTTGTTGTTAGGTGCTGTCTAGTGGGTGTCCGACTCATAGCAACCCTACATACAGCAGGGGAAACACTATTGTCAGTGCTTCTCTGCTATTCATAGGGTTTTCAATGGTGGATTGATTTTTGGGGGAGCAGCTTCCCAGTTCCTTCTCCCAAGCCTAGGGTATCTAGTGTTCCCAGGAGGTCTCCCATCCAAGTACTAACCAGGCTAGCTTCTGAGATCTGACGGGATGGGACCCCACAGTGCTACGGCTGCAGGCTTTATGTGTCATAGTCACCTTTAAAGGCAGATTAGCAGAGCTGCTGCTACTTATTGGATGGCAATGAACAGGTTAGTGGAAGAACGAGGATCTCCGTCCTCTCATTTAATTACTGGGTGGCATCATCTCTTGGAAAGCAAAACAGCAGTAATAGGCACTGGCTGGGTGTAGTAGACCTGGTACCCACCTGTGGATGTCCTTGGTTCATCAGAGAAAACAAATCATGCTGATTAGAGACATCAGTATGTAATTTGCTAATGATGCTTCTTAGGAACTGTGGGAAACATTGCTAAGTTTCTAACCCTCTGCACCTTGAGCCTTTTGATTGATACAAATTCAGAGAAGGAGCTCTGCTTTAAACACAGCAGACCCTCAGCGCTTGCTTCTTGGTGTTTTTAGTAAATGACCCACTGACTGTGACTTTTGAGGTGTGATTTCTTATCTGTGTGAGGCAGCTAGTGGAAGCTTTGCATTTGTGAAACATCTCTTTTGCACCTCTCCTTACATTTGTATGTGTTGCAGAGTTTCCATATTTTTAGCAGTTTAAGAAACACAGTCTCTGTGGACCACGGTGGCACACTCCTGTAATCCCAGCACTTGGGGGACTGTGCCAGGACAGCGCGGGCTACATAGTGAGGTCCAGACCAACCTGAGCTATATACATAGCGAGAGAGAAAATGCAGTTCTTGACGAGACTTGTGTATGCCCCACTTCTCTCTCTCTCTCTCTCTTTTCTGTTGACAGTGCTTGGGGGTTGAACCCAGGACTTTGCACATGCTTTGTAAGTGCTCTTTCACTGGGCTGCACCCCCAGTCTACTTCTTTTTATTATTATTTTTTTGAGACAGGGTCTCACTCAGTTACACAGGCTACCTCTGGCCTCAAACTCACAATCCTCTTACCTCTGCCTCCTTAGTCGCTGGGATTACAGACATGCCACTGCGCCCAGCCCCTTTCTCTTCTTCCTGACATAGGCATGCTCTGCCTTCCCTGTTTTTTATTTTGTTTTTGCAGTACCCAGGGAGTTGAACCCAGGGCCTTCAGCATGGTAGGCAAGGGCTCTACCACTGCACCCCACCTCCATCCCCTTTATTTTTTATTTTGAGACAGGGCCTCACCAAGTTGCACAGGCTGCCTGTGGCCTCAGACTCACAATTGTCCTGCCTCAGCCCCGAGTCACTGGTATTGCAGGTGTGTGCCCCAGCACCTGGCTTCCCTGTGTTTTCTTATTTGGCTAATAGTTTTGATGGAGGAATCATTCTGTACTTGAGACAACTCTTTTACCATACTCACGGATTAGCTACCTTTGGATATCTACCATTTGTTCCCATGACCCTGGGAACAGTGATACAGCTTGTACGCAGATGGGTACATTGCATTCTGAACCTGGCTTTCCCATTAGGTAATGCCTGGATATTATTCTAGTAGCAACTGTTTAGTCCGTATCTTCAGAATTTCTGGCACTAAAGCTGAGCTGTGTCACTGAATATTCTGAATCCTGGTCAGGGACCTGATGCACAGATGATGATGGTAATGATGATTCTCCTCCTCCCCCTCCTCCTCCCCCTCTTTCTCCCTTCTCCCACTTTTCCTCCTCCTTTTCCTCCTCCTCCTCTTGGGACATAAGGTCTTGCTCTGTACCCCAGGCTGGGCTGAAGCTCATGATCTTCTTGCCTCAGCCTCCCACATGCTGAGATTTCAGGTGAGTGCCAGCATGCCTGGCTCTAGTGCACAGATTCCTGTGGACATCTAAGAGTCCAAGAGAAATGGGAGCCCAAAGAGGAAGGCAGTGCACAAGGAAATGATTTCTGCAGTTGACTGAAGACATTTTCTAGGCTTTCATAGCCATAGATTATGTAACAGTATATTGTATATCCAGGATATCAGATTTAGTCTTAACTGTTGGTGTTGGTAGCCTGCAGCTATAGTCCTGTGGCATCCAATCCCGTCAGATCTGGGAAGCTAAGCAGGGTCGGGCCTGCTTAGTACTTGGATGGGAGACCGCCTGGGAACACCAGGTGCTGTAGGCTTGGGAGAAGGACCTGGCAACCCACTCCCCCCCCCAAAAAAAAAATCAATCAGCCATTGAAAACCCTATGAACAGCCTAGAAGCACTGACAATAGTGTTTCACTTATTGTATGTAGGATCACTATGAGTCAGATACTGACTCGATGGCACCTACCAACAACAATTGGTGTTGTTATGTTTGTGTTTTCCAATCATGTTTCCAGGTGAAGCGAATGCTGAGGACAGAAGAGTTTGATGACACAGCCCACTGAATTTCTTTGTTTGGAGGACACGTTATGAACCCTTTGTGGAGCATGTCTACAAGCTCTGTACGCAAAGTATGTATGTGTAATAAACGTAGCAAGGAAACCCATTTACTTCTGTGTGGGAAAAGGTCAGAATGAAGGCTAGACTAATTTATACTATGGTTACCTGTAATCTAGCTTGTCCAGTTTAGGTTTTATTTATGAGAAATAATTATTTCTTCTGTTAAAGTCAGTTTCTGAGGCAGAGATTGCATATCATACAGAAATTCTGATAATTACAATTCTAAGATTATTTTCATGTAGGGTATATTTACACATAAGATTTGTGAAACATTATTGTAGGAATTTCTCTATTAAACTTCAAGATTCAGTGGTTAGAGAAGCTTTAGGAAAGGTCAGTCCAGTGTGGTCAATTCAGACTTGAGGGATATTTTTCTAAATAAAATTTCCTTAAAAAAATACATTTTCCCCTGGAAAAGCTTAAAACATGCAAACAGTAAGAAAATAAAAATAACCCATAACCCCTCCTCTAGGAGAACGACACTATTACCTTTTTTTTTCTAAATAGTGAATTAAACAACTTGCAGTTGTACTTGAGCCAAGGAAGTACCGGTGAGATGGTCGTTCACTTTCTGACTCATGGTGACTTTTCTTTGACCGAGGGTGACAGTTTATGCTGCTGATATTCCGAGTGTGCGAACATCCATTAGGTACAAGATCGGGACAGACCCACGCTCATGAGGGAGTGGCTTCATCCGTTTTCTATCCCATGCTAAGTCGAGTAGCGACTAACTTCAGTCACACACAGTACTTTGACCTTCGTAGAGCCTGTGCTTCGACAGCATCTGTGTGTGCGAAGGGACTGTCTGCTCTTGTTCAGCTGTCTAATGGCTTAGTAGCCCCTTTCCTTTCCTTGGGGCCACCAGGAGAAGCTGTTTCCTGCTCTGTCCCAGTCAGCCCCGGGCGGATGGGTCGTGTTACCCTTGTAGGATGTCCTTGCAGCCTGCAGCTAATGCGTTTCCTAATACTTTAAGTCCTGCTTCCCTCTTGCTTGTTCTTTCTGTGACCTGCCTGCTCAGAGGACTTTCAGGTCACCTTGGTAGAATGTCCGTGTGAAAGAGGAGTTCTAGATTTTAGGTCATGGAGCTAATAATACTGCGGTCTGATTTAGGGATCATCCTAAGAACTGTTCTCACAACTTAATATTAAATAGCGATCTGATGGAGAAGAGAAGACGCTAACCGGGGATGCCAAGACCAGTCCTCCACGAATTGCGCCAAAAAAACAGCTGCCTTCTATTCCCAAGAATGCTTTGCCGATAACGAAGCCTGCGTCTCCTGCCCCAGCAGCTCAGTCCACGAATGGCACACATGCTTCCTACGGACCCTTCTACCTGGAATATTCTCTTCTCGCAGAGTTGTAAGTTCGTAACAGACTTTTTGGGTTGAGGTATGAATGAAGAGTGTAATTTATTCTGACAGATTCGTAAATCAATCTTAAAGTTCAATCTTGTCCCCCTCTTGCTCCATTTTGGAAAGCAAAACGAAGAAAGCAAGGTTTACGGGGAACCTGCAGTAGCTCAAGAACTGCGTGGCTCGGTCTTGGCCTTCCTTTCTCTGAGGTCGCAGTTCACCTCCTGAAGAGAGTGGCAGGGGGGCCAGCTCTTCTTTCTTAGGCCAGACCCCCGGAGAAGGGTGGGCTCCCTCTGCGTGGGAGGCAGGCTGCCAGGCTGAGGAGGTCCCCGTGGGGAAAGGTTGGGAAGCCAGACTGTAAGGATCAATTGAAGGAACTGGAACTGCGGCCGTGGAGATGAGAAAACTTAGGAAGTGCTTATTAAAGCTGTCTTCATGTATGTGAGGGTCTGTTATTGGGAAGGATTTAACTTGCCTGGGGCTGTGGTGACCCCCTGCCATCCCAGAAACTTGAGAACCTGAGGTGGGAGGATTGCAGATTCTATTCCAGAGGCAGCCTGTACAATTTAGCAAGACCATGTCTCAAAATAAAAAATGAAAAAGGGGTTGGGCATGTGGCTCAGTGCTAGAGCACTAGCCTCGCATGCGTGAGGCCCTGGATTCAAAAGTATCTGGCTTATTTGGTTTGATTCCCAGCAGCAGGGCTTGGCAGTGATAGGGAATGAAGATTTGGGCTCCATGTAGGTAGGAATTTGGCTTGTCAGGGAAGTCTGCGCTTGCACTGAAGTTGGACCTGTCTGTAGAGGGCAAGGAGAACGCTGGCCATGACCACACAGTGCTTGGCTCATAACAGGGTTCGAGTAGAACGGGGATGCAGAAGGAACTTGTTTTGATCACTTGCTAAAAGGACAAAGTGTGGAGAATTCTTAATTTCCATTGTGTAAAAATTCTTGTATATACGCAGTTGTTTTAAAAGCATCCTAGATCACCCCCTCAGAACGCTAAGGATGTCAGAGGGTCTGAGGCCCCAGTGTAATGGCTGGGAGTGGTGTGGTAGCAGTGGTTTCCTTCAACTCAATAATGGAGGCCTTGTGTCCCAGGCCAGGCACTGAGGTGGACAGACTCCTACTGTGGTAAGTCTTCTGTGTGTTAAGACACAGAATTGCCTTTTCTGGCAAACTTCACTGTACTAAAATAGATCTGCCAGCCACGCTGCTGTTGACAGGCTAATGTTTAGTGACTTAAAAATGGATTAGGTAACTGAGAAAATGATTGAAAATTAAATTGATGGCAGCCAGGCATGGTGGCACATTTCTATAATTCCAGTACCAGGGAGGCTGAGGCAGGAGGATTGGAAGTTTGAGGCCAGCCTGGGCTGTACAGTAAGTTCCAGGCCACCCTAGTCATTAGGTAATAAAAACAAGGCCCAATAAACCACTTCTTGATGTCATTCAGTCCTGGCAGGTGAATGTGGTTTAAGGGTGTCGGTCAGCATCATTCTTTTCAAGGTTGGCTCACAGTTCATAGGGGCAGTTGCAAGGAAGAGAGTAGAATGGCTGTTGGGGGTGAGGAGGTCCCACAAAAACCAGGGAAGCCTTTCTGTGGGGATACCTGTCCCTCGTTGTTGGTGCTCACTCCTTCCCATTCTGTCAAGGCCCCCAGAGTTCAGGTGTCTGAGATGGGGGATTATTTGGGAGTACAGGGAGTGGAAGAACTCAGTGATGCCAGTCCTCACGAGATCTAGTGAGCAGACTCAAAGTAATCTCATTCTTCATTACCTAAAATTGCACTTTAAAAGTTTTTCAAAATTTCATTTCATATTTTACTACATGCCCCATTTATCCATATTAGTAGGATAGTTTTCTGAAACCCAAAGGAAGATGTCATGTTTTAAATAGTAAACATAGCTTTTAAGTGTGTTTATGTGGACTCTACCATCTACAGTCACAAAAGCAGTAATTTCAGAAATGCTCCTATTTACCTGAGATGCAATGTCTTGCGTGGACACTGGGTTGCTCAGAACTACCTGTAGGCTCATTTCCGGGCTGACTCCTGGGAGTAAAACTTGGCGCTCTGTGTCCACCTGTTTGGACTTCTCACTCCAGGGCCCTTTGTGGCTCAGGAGTTTCTCTGTGACCTGTTTGTGAAGCCAGTAAGTGGGCGGTGAATAGGATGACACTCCGAGCGTCTCTCGCATGTGACGGTGATGACTCAGTTTGTATGGTCTGGGCATCAGCTGCCCCGAAAGATGATTCCTTTCCTAGAAAATAATTGTGGGATGGTTTGGCGTGTATGTGTCAAGGACATCTGTACAAGTTAATTATTTTCTACTTTTTAGTACCTTGGTTGTGAAGCAGAAGTTACCCGGCGTCTATGTACAGCCATCTTATCGCTCCGCATTAAGTAAGAGGAGGAGTCCTTCTTAATTTATAGCGTATTTGGCCCTTCTGACGGGAGTGTAGGCCTTAACCACGGTATTTTTCCCTACAGTGTGGTTTGGTGTAATATTCATACGGCACGGGCTTTACCAAGATGGCGTGTTCAAGTTTACTGTTTATATCCCCGATAACTATCCAGATGGTGACTGTCCAGTAAGTAGAAGACACGGTCTGGCCCCGTGTGCAGGGCTGGATCAGGGGTGGGGGAATTCGAGGGCTTCCGGGTCTCTGCGGTCTTTTCCTAATACTGATGCACATAACTTCCAGTGATGTCCGTTTCCCCAGATCCTTGGCTCCCTCCCATAGTCTTCCAGGGATTTGGTGCTTCTTTGCATCTGGGTTGCCCTGTCCCTGCCTGCTGCTTCACCCTTTCTCTGCCTGGGCTGCTGCAGCCCTCACTGTGTGACAGTTGACTGACTATGTGCTGTTAGAAGAGAGGGACTTTGCCTCTTGGTGCAGAATTTTATTTTACAGGAAAATGGCTAAAGTAGTTAAGTCCCCCTCTCTCGGCAGGTCTGCGACTTTAAACAGCGTGACTGCCAAGCTTTCTCGGAGCTCCACTGTGATTTTCACTAGGGGTCTGGTAGGCTCCACCGCTTCCATTAAAGGACTTATTTCTCTTTAAATATAGCGCTTGGTGTTTGATATTCCCGTCTTTCACCCGCTAGTTGATCCCACTTCAGGGGAACTGGATGTGAAGAGAGCGTTTGCAAAATGGAGGTGAGTGAGTCAGTTGTTTCTTCAGGTGGCATCCACAGCTGGAGCAGGCCTCAGTAATCACACCGTGTTTCCATTTAGGCGGAACCATAACCACATTTGGCAAGTTTTAATGTATGCAAGGAGAGTTTTCTACAAGATCGATACAGCGAGCCCCCTAAACCCAGAGGCTGCAGTACTGTATGTGACTTTGGCTTTGTTATTTAAGATAAATTTCTGAATGCAGCTATGTAGATGAAATTAGTAACTTTTGGATTTAAACTTCTAACACAGGTATGAAAAAGACATACAGCTTTTTAAAAGTAAAGTGGTTGACAGTGTCAAGGTATGCACTGCTCGTTTGTTTGACCAACCTAAAATAGAAGACCCTTATGCAATTAGGTAAGTAGCACATCATCTAGGTAAACTGCCCTTTGCACTTCCATTTTCCATGAGGACGTAAAAGGAATGTGTGTAATCTGTAGCCTACAGCCTTCCTATCTTGATGTCAGCTTGATTTATGACGCCTCCTGGACTCTTTCCTTAAGCAGAAGCTCTGCATTGTCTGTACATAGTGCCAATAACTAATATTTAGAGACTGGTTTCATGAGGATCTTTGTAATGTGTGCATTCATTCAAATGAGCGGACTTCAGTTGGCAGTTTTACTGCTGCCTCCTTTAACTGCCACCCATCGACACTCAGACTTGGTGAAAGGGGAGAAACAAGTAGTGTCAGAGCGGTAGGTTCCGAAAGCACTGTGACGTTTGGTCCTGAGGAGCACCTGGAAGAGTTTGGAGAACTAAAGTCTTGGTGATTTTACTCTGCTGGAAAGGCAGCGGAGTGGAGTTAAAAGTGTGGGCTCAGCAGATGGACTGGCTGGCTTCTGCACTTTTTAGCTTTGGTAACCCAGAGCTATTACTTAATTTTACTCTACCTTCTTCATCCCCCTACCCCCAATACTGGAGATCAAACCTGAGGCTTTACACAGGCCAGGCAAGGGCTCTGCCACTGAGCTGTATCCCCAGCCCTTCTCTCTCTCTCTCTCTCTCTTTCTCTCTCTCTCTCGTTTTGTTTAAACAGGCTGGTCTTGCACTCACTCTGTAGTCCAGGCAGGCCTTAAACTTGTGATCCTCCTGCCCCAGCCTCTCAAGTACCTGGGATTACAGGCCTGTGCTACCAAGCCTGGTGCTTCCTTTGTCTTGAAATAATAGTATTTCAGGAGCTGATGTGAGGCTTAAAGAGATAAATCTGTGTACTAGAAATAATTATGTGAAAGTGTCTCATAGGTAACATCTGAAATACACGTCGACACCTGATGAAAGATTACAAATATTCTTAAGTTTTATTAGGAAAATTGTCTTAATTGAAAAAAAGGATGTTATACTCAGCCACAAACTGGCTTTTAATATTTTTCTGTCCCTTAAGCTTTTCTCCATGGAATCCATCTGTACATGATGAAGCCAGAGAGAAGATGCTGACTCAGAAAGTAAGTAGGACTGTCTCTTACCTGGTTAGCTCACAGTTTCTTTTCCACGATGGCCTCTTTGGCGGCCACTCACTACATACAGAGACCTTTTTGGTAAACTGGTCTGTGTGGGTGCTGAACCCTGCTCAGGTGTCCTTTTTTTAAATGTCTGTGTCTGATTGTGCCTAGAAGAAGCCTGAAGAGCAGCACAATAAGAGTGTCCATGTTGCCGGCCTGTCCTGGGTCAAGCCGGGCTCGGTGCAGCCTTTCAGTAAAGAAGAACGAACAGTAGCCACTTAAAGGTGGTGACTCGGGTGCACCGTGCACTTTCCTGCTGGACTCTGGCCTAGTTCAAGCTGACTGATGGCAAAGGACTGCCTAGGAGTAAACCACGTGCAGAGTGACTGGTTAGTAGTGTTTTCCATGAACGTGGAGTTCTACTAGCGGGTTGTGGACACCTCTCGTTAAGCAATGTGTTACTTCTGTCAGAAGTGTCTTAGGGGTGTTATCATCGAGTTCAGTACTCCAAATTATTGGGGACCTTGAGACTTAAGTATTTTTCTGAATAGAATGCTAAAGGTAAGTTGCATTCACTTAAAATCAGCACTATTTAATAGTTTTTAAGCTGGTGGTTTTAGTTGTACCTGTTAGGACGGGGAGACAGTTGTGGAGAGAGCAGATTCCAGAGCTCAGCACTTTCAAGTGGAAGATTGTTTGAACCCCAGTCTTCAGCCTACTGTCTTACTGACTTATAAACTATCTCTGAGAAATATATTAGAAAAGAGAGAGGAAACCAGAATGCTTGTTCATAGTTGGTTTTTTTTTTTAATAAATTACTGTATTTTTATGGCAGGAGGGAGAAAAAGTGTTAAAACGGTTTCTAATGAAGTCAGATATTTAAATGATGAATGACTAATGTGTTTAGTAGAGACAAAATAAACCAATAAATGATTGTTCTTTGTCATTTATACAGGAAACCAAAAACCATTTCTCAACATAACTAAACAGACTAATTTATAAATGCTTTATTGAAAAATACACTTATTTTCATATAAAATTACAGTAGCAGTATCTTGAGAGGTTTTATAAATATTTTTGCAGAACACTATTCTAACTGAATAGTGTAAGTTCCATATTTCTTTTAGAGCAATATGAAGTTACCTAGTAACTTTGTTTATACTGATTCAATTTACAATTGAATTTTCTCCCTAATAAGATTATTAATTCATCTTTAAAACTGCTGGAATAATGATTAATAAAGGTATATATAGATAATTTGATAGCTGTTAAATATTTAATTTGTAGAAATGGTACCGTGTACTAGTAAAAACCTAAACTCTCCAATCTATTTTTTAAACTGCCAGGAACACACCCAAAGATACTTCACGTGTCTTTTGGATAACTACCTCCTAAGGGAAAGGTCATAATTTTCATACTAATACCTTCAGTTCAACTTGATTTAGGACTTTTTCCTCAGCCAGCTGATACCTATATAACAACAAAAAACTTGGAGATTTTAAAACACATGCCCAAAAGGTGACTTATTAGGGCATTAAGTTTTAAAAAAGTACAAAAGCATTAAAGAAAATATTGGCTATTTAGCCTAGAAGTTTTTTACTTCATAAAGTTCACATTGTAGAAAGTGCCATCACAAATATACAGCAAAAACTGCTACAAAATCATGCATTTTACAGCCCTAAAGTGCCACCGTTTATACGGGTTCATTCAGACATTGCACAACCTTCACACGGCACCACACCCGGGGAGAGGGAGAAGTGCACTAAGGGGACAGGGGACACAGGCTACGTACCGGTGACCTCAGAACCTGGGCCATCTCCTCTGTTCTAGTTCATGAATGCAAAAATCTCACTTCTACCAAGAGTTGTAAGACAAAATACCTAAGTTTTGATTTGCTTTTCATAAGGACTAGAGCTGACCAGAAACAGGTAGAAATGAATTTGAAAAGCAGTTTCTCTGTCGTACCTTGTCAACAGAGACTGCTTATATGGGACTACATTTTGTTCTCTCCAGTACTTGTGAAAGTTTGCCAAAGAGTTAAAAATCCAAGTATGGATTCTGAGCAGTGTTGATGGTAAGCAGTAAGTGGTAGGCGACAAGGCAGTGGGATGAATAAAAAGACCTAAGGCTACAGGAAGGAGTAAGTCCGGCCTCTCACCACGATATCCCTTCCCATTTTTAGCAGGCTCTAACTTGTCTGGATTAAGCAAAGGGCTCCGTAGTCGAGCATGCATTAAATGATGCTGCTAACAGTCGCTGCAGAGAGTTTCCATTCCAGAGACCAACCTCAGTGGGAACCCCGGTCGTTCGCTACATCCTGGAGGCGGCGTAGTAAGGCGGAATGATTTTCTGGGCAGATTCTTTTTGCAGGTGACTCACTCCCATCATCCAAGAGAATTCCCCTCTTTTTAGTTGGAGTTTCTCCTGTCCGTATCATACTGTTAATTTCTCTCAGTCTCTGGTTTGGGGGGAAAAAAGATATGGAAACTTTCAAATGCTGGTGCACACAGCAGTAAGTCAAGGAATCTCAAATCAGTCAAGCAGTTTGCCTCAAAGAATTTGAAAACATTTTTATGGAAAAGAGAAACCCTAAATAATACATCCTGCCAACTTCACTTCTGAGCCTGATGACTCTTTGGGTAGGGCAGAGCATTTCTGTTTTTAAAGCTTCACAAGTGATTGATACATATTACAACATATGAACTTACAAATTTGTGGGTTTTTTAAAAAAATAGCTATAGAGAAGCAGGGCGTGGTGGTGCATGCTTGTAATCCCAGCAACTTGGGAGGCAGAGGTGGGAGGATTGAAAGTTCGAGACGAGAGGCAGTCTGCATAACTTAGCGAGACCCTGTCTCAAAATGTAAAAAAGTGGGCTGGGGATGCGGCTCAGTGGTCTAGCACTTGCAAAGCATGCAAGTGTGAGGCCCTGCGTTCAACCCCCAGTGCTGCAAAAAAAATACATCTATAGCTATAGAGCATCATACTGATATGCCATCTTTAATTACATGTCCACTTTTCCATTTTTTTTTTAAAAAAGCATGATTTCACAATATTGTGCCTTTTTTTAAATCAGGTGTCACTCATTTTTTAGCCGCACTTCTAAACCAGAATTTCACTAGAGAAGTATGCCATAGTAAGGCATTCTTTGCAGGTAATGAATTAATAAGCTCCAGAGTGGCACCAGCTAGTTATGCCATCCTTGGGAGAATTGAGAAGTTACTGAAATTATTTTCTGTGTTCTATGGCTTCCATGACGAACCCCAATGGAAAAAGACATTGCCAGAATGCTGGAGACTGCTCTCTTCTGTGCCTCAGCGCTCAGTTTCTCCAGAGTCTCTGCTGTCTGTTCTCGTATGATTTTCCTGTAGCTTGCTGGTTAAAAATTTTATTTCATATGCTGCCTCATACAGGTTTCCGTATAAAAAGCATACTGAGAATATTCAGATTCTTAGTGTAGGAAATTTCAAACATGAAAGTAGAGACACAAGAATGATGAATCCTTACAAGCTCAGCGCTCCACTTCAGCAATTCTGGCCAGTAATTTGGTCTATACCCCCATTCATTTCCCATCACCTAGATTATTTTAAACATATTCATCATTATGTGTCATTTTTATTTTTTCACGGTGCTGGGGAGCAAGCCCAGAACCTCATGCATGCTAGGTAAGTGCTCTGCCACTGAGCTACGTCCTCAGCCTATCATTTTTCTTTACTTTGGAATAATAAACTTCTCTGGGATTTTAAAGTCATCAGTGTTCTTTTCTGTAAGCAAATGCACTTTTACAAGTTTTTTTTTCTTTTTTCCAGTACTTTGGAGTTGAAGCCAGGGTCTTGCACACACAAATGCTCTCCCATTGAGCTGTTATCTCCAGCCCATTTTTAAATTTTTTATCTTGAGACAGACTGTTGCTAAATTATGCAGGCTGCCTGTGGCCTGGAACTTGCCATCCTCCTGCCAAGTCACTGGGATCACAGGCATAAGCCACTGTGCTAGACATACTGTCACATATTTTAACCATCTTAGAAAGCTTCCTGTGACACTTTCTTCCTTTTGCCTTCCTAAAAAGTCTGGGCTGCATTTGCTGTGTCTCCCACCTAAATATTCCTTATAATATTGTTTGCTAGGTTAATTGTATGAGTATTAACTGTATAAAACGAGGGCTTCAAACTCGTGAAAAACTGAGTTCAGGTACAGGTTCAATAAAATTTAGAGGGTCTGGGTTTGGATCAGTTTGAAGTTTAAATCTTAATGTGTAGATAGCAGGGCTTCAAACTGAACCTGAACCCAAACCCTGAACCCATTCTGTTTTTAAAAATTTTCTGAACCTGAATCCAAATCCAGTGAAGAACTTGGTTTGGGTTCAGATTTACTTCTTTTTATTTTTTATTTTTTTGTACTGTTGTACTTAGGTGCCATGGAATTGAGTGTGATTCATAGTGACCCTCACAGGGTTTTCAATTGCTGATTGTTTTGGGATTGCTTTGGGAGTGGATTCCCACATCCTTCTCCCATTTTTGTGTTGCTAGGGATGGGACCCAGGTCCTTAGAGTGCAGGTGTTTAAAAATAGATGAATAAAATTTTTTGGATCTTTTTCAATCTATACAGAGGAGTAGAATTTTAAATCCAAACCTGAATCTTCTAAATGTTAACATATTAAACCCACACCAGAAGCCTGAACCCAATTTTTTGCAGGTTTGAAACCCTTTTAAAACAAATTATACAACATGCCACTGTACAATATATAATTAGATACCTTAATATACATAGCACCTTAACATAGTACATTGTGATGTTAATTTATGTATGTTCAAATATACACAATATTTTGTACATAATTCATTTACACCATCAGTACACAATAGTTTAAACATTCATAAATTCTTATTCCAAAATAATTCAAACAGAATGCACCTAGATTCTCCTTGTACAGTCCCCATGGATACCTACTACTATTTTTCCACTGAACAGAACAGGGTGCTTTGTATCATTTTTCTAGGAATGCCCTCATTACTAGAAATGTAATATTGTGTATTCAAGTGAGGTTTTTGAAAAAGACGGCACATGCTTAAAGCATTTATGCACTATTTAGAATATGTGTATAGTCGAGATTGTTTTAGACATTTTCACATCAGTATATGTACATTTGTTACTTTTAATTTTTATGTTTTATTTTGAAATGGAGTCTAAGTTATGCATGCTGTCTCTGGCCTTAAACTCACCATCCCCTGCATCAACGTCCCAAGTCCTGCGGTTACAGGTATGCACCATGGCACCTGCCTTTGTCGCATCTCTTCAATTGCTTTATAGTATTTTACAGTGTGTCTCTAACGTAGGCTAATCCCCCACGGGTGTGTTATTTCCTTCCAGTTGTTTAGTACTCTGAGCAACAGTTTCATTCTTCAGTCAGATGTACCACTGCTGAACCCACCCTTACAGGTGTCACTAACAGTGAGTCTTCATCTTAAATGACTTTGTGAGATCTCCGATGATTTTCTTTTCTCCTGATAGTGTGGTTATTACAGGTTGGCTATAGCTCTAAGGTATTTATTGCTTTGTAATATTCTTCCTTGGTCTCATCTATCACCTATTAAGTCATGATGGCAAATCTTTCTCCATCAACAGTCTAACAGTTTCTGTCATTTACTGGAGAAATTCCAAATTCTGTGTTAGAATTTCTTTTGAAATCTCCCTAGGTGGTGATACTGTAGAGGCAGGACTGAAAACCACTGATGTGACTGCTTAACTTTGTTGTTGTTGTTTGGGGGAGCAGGTTGAACTCAGGGCCTTGCACAAGCTAAAGGCGAATGCTCCACCACTGAGCTGAACCCCAACCCCCTTTTTAAAATTTAAAAGTTTGAGACAGCCTCTCACTAAGTTGTACAGGCTGCCTCTGGCCTCAAACTCAAGATCCTCCTGCCTCAGCCTCCTGAGTTGCTGGGATTAGAGGTATGTACCTTGTTTGTTTCAAACAGAATGTATTTTCTTCCCTTTTCCTTAAGGTTTACATAAAGATTTCACCTTTTTTATTTACATAAAGATTTCACCTTTTTTAGGGTGTAGTTCTGTGTGCTGTAGAAATACTAGAATAACCACAACAGAGACATAAAACATTTCCTTTTCTCCAAAAAATTCCTTCATGGCCCCTGTAGTCCACCTACCCCAGCCACCCTGGATGTTTCCTTTTCTGGAATGTCATAGAAATGCATTCATAATAAGTAACCTGCTGATTCTACATTTTACTTAAGCATTAATCCATTTGAGATTTATCTATATTGTTGAGTGTAACAGTAATTTTATGTTTGAAGACAGGGTTTTGCTGTGTAGCCCGGGAGGCCTTCCACCTTGTGATGCTCCTACCTAAACCTCCTAGGTGCTCCTGTCTTTGGTTTTTGTTTTGTTGTTTTTTGGGTGTTCCTTTTTTATTTTAAAGTAATTGTTCATTGTGTGCTACACTGTAGTGTGTTTAGCCAGTTGAAAGGCATGTTGGTTTTACACTTCTTGCTGATGAGTAGTAAACACTGATGTTTTCATGTGAACATTAGGTTTCACTGCGCTTGGGAAAGTAAATGCTTAGGAATGAGATTGCAGCTTGTATGGTAAGGATGTGTTCAGGTTTAGAAGAAACTGCCAAGCTATATTCCAAACCGGCTATCCCATTTTGTATTCTCAGCAATATACAAAAGTTCCAGTTGCTCCACATCATTGCCAGAGCTTGTTGTTGGCACTATGTAGATTTGAGGCAATCTAATACGGCATGGAATGGGTGATATGTATTGAAACATTCTGCCAACTTCTACGTTTGGTGATTTGTTTTCCCTTTGGATTTTGAGTGTTTTTTATATATTATAGACAGATAAATATTTTATCAAGTATGGGATTTGTACATATTTTATTGCAGTCTGTGCCTTGTTTTCTCATTGAGTCCTTTCAAAAGAACAGAAATTCTTAATTTTGATGAAATACAACTTACATTTTACAGATTGTGTTTTTGCTGTTGTCTCTGAGAAGTTGTTCCATAACATATTCATCACAATTTTCTATTTTCCTCTGGAAACTTTGTAGTTTAAGTTTTACACTGATGTCAATATGTAGCGCAGGGTACAGGTGTAAGTTTACTGCCATTACCATATAGAGATATCCAGTTGTTTCAGCACCATCTGTTGAAAAGGCTATCCTTTCTCGAATTTGCCTTTGTGTCTTTGCTGAAAATTAGTTGGCCATGTACACAGTCTATTTCTGGATGTTCCGTTGACCTGTCTATACTTGGAACTACACTTGTCTTAATTACGTTAGCTTTATCATCTCAAAAATCAGTGTGAATGAATCCTCTTTTTCAATTTACTGTAATTCCTTTGCCTTTTCATATAAATTTTAGGATCAGTTTGGTAACTTATACAAATAATTCTTCTAGGATTTTGGCTGAAATTGAGTATGTAGATAATTGGGAGAAAACTGGTATCTTTTTTTCCAATTCATAAAAATATTTCTCTACAGCTTTAATTTCTTTCAACAGTGATCTATAGTTTTAAAACTTACCCATGTTTAATTTCTTAATGCTATTCACGGTGTTTTAAAACTTACATTTCTGCAGGACTGTATGTCTGCTCCTGAGCTTTAAGCATATGTATCCTTTGCATGAATTTTATATTAAAATACAAGAAAAACAACCCCTTATTGTTGTGCATGTTGACATTGGCCCCTTTTTATCCTCTTTTGGGGACACATGCAGTTATTATTTTTCTGTATCTTTTCTTTTGTTATCTTTGTTTTGTTAAAAATGGCTTTACAATAAATAGGGTTTTTATAACCCCCACTCAAAATTTACACGGGCTGGGATTTAGCTCAGTTGGTAGAGCGCTGCATTGCAGTCTCTGAGGTCTTGAGTTCAATTCCCAGCACCACAAAAATGGGAGAAGGGCCTGGCAATCCATTCCCAAGGCAATCCCGAAACAGCCATTGAAAACCCTATAACGGTCGCTATGAGTCCGATACCGACTCAACGGCACCTAACAACAACAACAACAAAATTTATACTTCTGAATCATCTTTGCTAGTACATAGAAATACATTTTATTTTTGCATATTGATTGTGTTACCTTTTGTGGTTTTTTTTTTGTATACATCATCCAGTATATACACTTTCTTTACCATGCCTTAGTGCACATGGTAGGACCTCCGTTTAGTGTCGAATAGCAGTGAGGGTGCATGTCCCTGCCCTATTTTTTTTTTTTTTTTGGCGGTACTGGGGGTTGAACCCAGGGCCTCGCACCTGCATGCTTTGCAAGTGCTGGACCACTGAGCTGCCGCCCCCAGCCCATTTTTTTACTTTTTGAGACAGGGTCTCGCTAAATTACGCAGATTGCCTCTGGTCTCGAACTTGCGATCTTCCTGCCTCTGCCTCCCAAGCCACTGGGATTACAGGTGTGCACCACCGCGCCCCGCTAGAAAAATACATTATTTGAATCCCTTAAAATTTAATAAGAGGACCAAGGATAAAGCTCAGTGGTAGAGTACTTGCCTAGGTTTGATATGCAGCAACTGAAAAGAAAAACTGAGACTTGTCTTACAGTCTAGAATGTGGCGTATGTTTGTAAATGTCCCATGTGCAGTTGATGCTGTTGACGTGTTGTAAAATTGTTAGTTTGCCTGAAAATGTTCACATCCTTACTGATTTTCTCTGCCTACTTACTCTATCAATTATGTTGAAACTCTTAACTATGAAGTCTTTTCTCTTTAGGATTGTACATCCTCATTATGAAATGAGTTTGTCACTGATAATATTCTTTGCCTGAAATCTACTTTTTCTGTTATTAATACACTATTAATACACTTCCTCCAACTTTCTTTTAGTGTTAGCATGGTATCACTTTTTCTGTCCTTTAACTTTTCTTCTAAAAACAGCCTTGAGAGTGTACAATCCATGGCTTTTGGCCTGTTCCCAAAGTTGTGCCACTGTCACCACATTCGATTTTAGGACTCTTTTACTGTCCCCCCAAAGAAACTTCTCACCCATTAGTAGAAACTATTCTCTCCTAGGCAGTGGTCAGTCCACTTTTTGCCTCTATTTGCCCATTCCAGACATTTCCCATAAACAGACTTGTATGTAGTCTTTTATGAATGATTTCTGTCCCTTAACGTTTCCAAGGCTCATCAATACTAAAGCATGTATCGGTATGCATTCTTTGTTATTCCCATGCCATACTTCAGTGTATGGGGATACACATTTTATAAGCTAGTAGACATTGGGGTTGTCATCTTTTTAACTATTTGTGTCTCCTTACATTTAAAGCAGGTTATTTTGAATCACCATATCATTTGGTCTGGCTTTTTTATCCATTCTGACAACTTCTATCTTTTAATTGCTATTTGTTTACTATTTTCCTGTATATTCTAGCCTATTTCCTTTTTTACCATCAAGTTATTATGAGTCATATTTAGAAATTCCTTTCTTACTCTGTGAGCAGACAAGCAGCAAGGTATATTTTTTATCTCATTTTCCTTTTTTCCCACTTAATCCATTTGCAGTTTGACTACGGGTTAAAAGTCAAATTTTATATAAAATGTCTTTCTCCCTCACCAATTGCTTTTTGGTGCTGTTATTGCCAATCTATTTCTAGGTTTCATAAACAATCCCAGTGGGAATATCATTGAAATTAGACTAAATTTACCGTTGGAGGAAATATTTTTAATACTTGATCTTCCTATTCAGAAACATTAATATATCTTCATTTAATCCAGTCTTTAAAACCTCTAATAGAAAAATTTATACCTTATAGAAAAGTAAGTTCTAAGACGTGATAACTTTTTTTGTTTTTACTGTGGTAGAAGTCTTTCCGTTGTATTTTCCAAAGATTTTTGCTGCTTCTACTTGTTTCCTCAACTTTTAAAAGATTAGAAGCTTAGAGAACAGTTCAAAGACTTTGTTGTTGTTACGTGCTCTGGAGTCAGGTCTGACTCATAGCAATTCTATATACAACAGAATGAAACACTGTGCCATGCCAGGTACTATTGTCAGTGCTTTTCTGCTATTCATAGGATTTTCAATGGTAGATTGTTTTGGGACTGGATTGTCAAGCCTTCTCACTAGCCTATAGCACCTGGTATTCCTGGGTAGTCTCCCATCCAAGGACTAACCAGGCCTACCCTGCTTAGCTTCCAAGATCAGGCAGGATGGGATACCAGGGTGCTATGGCTGCAATCCCATTATCAACATTTTGCCATATTTATTCTTGCTGTATACAGTCAGGTCTGGTTAGTATTTAGATGGGAGACAGACCCGGCAACCCACTCCCAAAAAACAATCAGCCATTGAAAACCCTATGAATAGCAGAGAAGCACAACAATAGTATTTCCTCTGTTATACAAAGAATCGCTTTGAGTCAGACACCCACTCGAGGGCACCTAACAACACACACATATTCTACCTGAAGCATTTGGAACATTACCATAAACAAGTGTTAGCAAAGTTTGAGTGTGAATTTCACTCTAACTGTCCCAGTCCTCCGCTTTCCCACAGTATTCTCATAGGCAGGATCCAATCAATCACATCATGCACTGCAGTAGGGTCTCAGGGCTCTTTATTCTTCCCCACTCCATTACTTTTCTGATTCCCCGTGTCATAGCCCGTTGCCTCAGGACGTTGTTCCCCTCCCCTTTGCTGCAGCTGCTGCTTTGGATGCACTCCCACCGCTCAGCAACTTCCTGGCTTTTCACCATTAAGCTCATTCAAGATTGCCTCCCCGTCTTAGACTGAGGCAGATGCTGCTATGTAAACCTACCTACATAAGACTATCACACTGCACTCTCCATTTCTCCTCTTAGAGTGCAGGAGAGAGAGAGCCTGTCCCAGTAGCCAGTTTAGGAATCCACATTTTCTAACATTTAGAAAAATTTAGTTTTACAAATGAAATTTAAACTATAAATCACCAGATGTATAGAATGTTCACAAACATTCTACCCTTCAAGGTTTCAAAAGTCAGACCAGTCAACCCTGGCTTTGCTGTACTAGCTGCTGTTCCCATCACTCTAGTGAGTGCCTGGGCTTGGCACAAACCCTGTATTTTATGTTTGTGTGTGGGTTTTTTTTTTTTTTTTTTTGCAGTACTAGGGGGCCGCTCAATGCAAGGCATTCTGCATACTTTGCAAGCTCTCTACTCCTGAGCTGTATACCCCCAGCCCCTTTTGAGGGGCTCTCAATATTTTGAGACAGAGTCTTGTTGCTCAGTTATGCAGACCACCTCTGGCCTCAAACCTGCCATCTTCCTGCCCAAGTCGCTAGGATTACAGGTGTGCACCACTATACCTAGCTTCACACTCTGCCTTTAGCATCCTGGCATTAGTAGAGGCCAAGATTTATGTTAGTCTCACCTTTGATGGACTGTTGCTGAAGTAGTAAAAAATCTTTTCTCGAGGAGAGAGCGTTGTTTCATTTTTATGCGGGGATATGTAGACAGGGTGATTCTGAGACAACTGTATTCGGCGAGGGGAGACTGTTCTTACAAACGGATAGGGAGAGAGTGGAGGAGCATCCAGCTGTTAAAGAGAAAGTCAGAATTCTAAGAAACAATTTCCAGGGGGGTATGATTATTAAAAATGATTAAGAAGTATAATAAGCCAGTAACTTTATGAATGTTAAACGATGATGTATTAGCAGCAACAAGCAAATCTAATGAAACTCATGCCAATAGTGAACATTTTTAAGGGCTTAGTTTATGCCAATCACTTTTTAAAAGTACATTATGTCATTTAATCCTCACAACCCTAACCTACAAACTAATCACTTGAACAATTTTAACCCGTGTAGCTGCATCTCTTGTACTACTGTACGTCGTTAGGAATCCAAGCACAGCCTTATTTTCTTTTCCCCAGTACAGGGGGTTGAACCTGGGGCCTCACATGCTGAGCAAGCACTCCACCACTAAGTTCCACCCCCAGACCCTTTTGTGATTTTTTTTTGAGACACAGTCTCACTAAGTTGGGCCAGCTGCCTCTGGCCTCAAACTCGAGATCCTCCTGCCTCGGCCTCCTGAGTTGCTGGGATTAAAGGTGTGCACCCTTGTGCTAGGCTCAACCTTATACTTAAAGCTTAACAATAGAAATTATGTTGGGTAGGCAAAATACTTCTATAAGACACTTGCTTAGTTGATGAAAATTATTTATAAACGAAGACTTACTCCATCTGCCTGAGAGTACTTCATGGCGAATGCTTTGATTTGTTTTACGTAGACATTGTTGTAGAACTGAATGAGGTCTCCTCTTTCCTCCTCTTCCATGTCACTGTTAGCACCTGTGAGCCGAGTAGGTGTAGGAGGGGCACTGCTGGGCTGTGGAACTGGCAAGGTGCTGTTTGACCTCATGACTGGACTGGAGTCTCTACTGGCTGCAGCCGGCAGAACAAAGGGAGTTAACCACAAAGACTGCTAGGATATTTTTAAAAAGGAAATTCAGTAGGAAAAGGGTGAACAGCTACCTGTACTCCTTAATAATGGCAGTTAAGTAGGCATAATATTCTTTTGTTTTTTGAGACAAAGTCATTATGTATCCCCAGGTGGGCCTCAATCTCAAGATCCTCCTGAGTGCTGGGATCACAGCTATGCACCAGCACACCCAGCTTTTGGGCACTCTATTCGTCATACTAAGGAGCAAAGCTGAGAAAGGATGTTAATAATTTTATTCCCATGCCATAACCACAGCAAGGGCTTACTTGCATTAATAAGTTACCAAGTTGTCTAGGACCTGAGTCCTGCACTAAGTGGTATAAACCAGCAACTAGGGGTGGCATTTCCATTGCACGGCTCCAACGACATGCTGGTCCCTTCTGGAACTCAGGCCAGCAGATTCCTGTCTGCTAATTCCTCTGGAGAAAAATGTTATGCACTGTGTGCCTTAAAGCTATGAAATGAAGAGCAACTTTGTCACTAAACATAGAATATATAAACTCCAGAAAATCCTTGCCAATAAACCACTTTCAGGAGTAGTTATTTCATTTAGTAATCCTTAGGTTTCCAGGCCTAAATGGTGAGAACAGCTCCTACTTCTGTGTTGTAAAGAGTTCATGAAGATCTCACTCACCTCTGTCTTTGTTTAGTTCTGTTGGAGAGTTCTGGTGACTTCTGCTGTCACTGCTGCCAGAATTTCTTCTTTTTCTTTTCCCTCTTATCAATACACTTCTATACACCTTTAAAGAGATAATGAGAAGGGGGCAGAAGTAAGTATTCATTGGACATTTCCTATTTGATAGGACCTTGACATAAACTACTTCATTTTCACAACAATTCTGTGTAGTGATAGTTCTCCTCAGGAAATGTTAAAAACTGCAACCAACTCAGCCTGTGATGCCAGCACTTGGGAGGCCGAAGCAAGAGGATTGTGAGATCAAGGCCAGCCTGAGCTACATAGCAAGACTCTGCCTCAAAAAAATAACCACAACAAAAGGACAGCAACCATGGTCATACAGCTACTGAACAGATCCAGGACTTACATCAGAGCCCGTCCTACTTAAGATTCCAAGTACTACCTAAAATACTATAGAGCAGTATTAGTACCCAAGCATAAAATCAAGTCATGATAAGTCAGATACAAAGATTTAGACTTGCCTTTCAGAGACAAATGAATGGTATTTATTATGAGTGGGCTTTAAATTTTCATTTAGAATTATCTTGTTAAATATGTTTACTAAACCAGACTGAAAGGTTATATAGAAGATAAATAACTTCTTAACTTGCATCGACCTCATGATTCCCTGAATTAAGAAATATTCCATATCATCGCCTTTGAAGGAAAAGAGTACTTAACCATGTGAAGTTGTCAATGACTAAAGATGATAAAAGTAGCAGCTTATCTTAAGACTCTTACTTGTTTATCCTGGAAAAAGGGTACAGAATTAACTACGACTAAAATTTTTTTAGGGCTGACATTTAGCTCAGTTGGTAGAGCGCTGCCATCTCTGAGTTCAATTCCCAGCACCACAAAAGTGGGAGAAGGACCTGGCAATCCACTCCCAAGGCAATCCTGAAACAGCCATTGAAAACCCTACGAGGGTCGCTATGAGTCGGATACCAACTCGATGGCACCTAACAACAACAACAACAAAATTTTTTATGTATCACAGATAAGCTTTAATTTTGCTTACCTGGCTCCGGGCCTGTGGCTGAGTCCTGTAACAACGCATGATATTCTGGAAGGATCTGTCTTCTTTTGTGACCTAGCAAATAATAAGAGAGAGAGATTAGCTTCTCATATATAATAGTATGAGGAGGTCAGCAAACCTCCTGTTTATCAAAATCTAAGTTTCAGTAAGAAGAGCAGTAGTTGTGGTATGTGAACCAAGACCTGGAAAGAAAAGTAGAATAACTGGAAAATTAACAAGAGAAGGAAAACAGGAGGTTTGAACTGGCAAAGAAAAAAGGAATTGGCAAACTTAAATAGCATGTGTGATCTAAAGAAAAAAGAAAAATAGGCTCAGAGAAATGAGAAATATTGGACATAATCAAGCACACCAACATAACGTGTAATGAGAATACCAGAAGAAGAGAATAGAGGGAGGGAAGCAAAAAAAAAAAAAAATAAAAGACAAAGCCAAGCATGGCAGCACATAACTATAATCCTAGCACTCAGGAGGCAGAGGCAAGAAGATCAAGAGGTCATCTGGGGCTACATGGCAAGACCCTGTCTCAAAAAAACGACTAAAATCTTCCCAGTTTATAAAACAATGTACACATCCAGCAAATTCAACAAACTCCAGGCTGGATAAATTCAAAGACACACCCAGATATAATAAAAATGCTAAAAGCCAAAGAAAGAGAAAATCTTGAAAGTACTGAGAAAAATAATCCCTCATTTACAAGGAAACCCCAATAAAATAACAACTGACTTCTCATTAGAAACTAAAGGCCAAGAAGCTGTGAGATAACATTTCAATGTGATCAAAGGAAAAAACCAGAAGCCTTTATACAGCAAAGTTATTTTTCAACTTTGAAAGATCTTTCCGATAAACAGGAACAGAATTAGCTGCTAATAGGCATCCCTTAAAAGAAATTCTACAGGAAGTTCAAGCTAAAAACAAGTGCCCCAAGACAGTAATTAAAACATACATGGAAAAGGCCAGGAATACTGGTAAAGACATTATGTAATTATAAAGACAGTATAAATGCCTAATTCCTCTCCTTCTCTTAAGTGACTTTCAAAAAACAGCTGTATAAAACAGTATATATATGATATTATTCTTTGAGCTGTAAGAAAAATATAATACATTTACCAAAAATAGTACATAGGAGGTAGACAGGAGAAGAGCTGTATTGGGCAAAGGACTCCAGATGGTAACTCAAATCCTTGGGAACCAACAGAAGTAGAAATGATAAAATTAATAAAAATTTATAAATAAATACACTCTCTTCATTTTCTCCCCCAACTTTAAAAAAAAATTTTTTTGAGACGGGGTCTCACTGTGTAGCCAGGCTGGCCTCAAGCTTGCATTGATCCTCCTCCCTCAGTGTCCCAAGTGCTTGAGATTACGGACATGCGCCACCACACCTAACTCTTTGCTCCTTTAAGCGTCATACAGTTACATCAAATAATACATTTAGTTATGTCAGTAATATTACATGTGAATGGATTCAGCAATTAAAAGGTAGGGATTGTCAAACTAGGTAAAAAAAATAAGGTAAAATAATAAGGTAAAAATAAGGTAAAATAAGGTAAAAAAAATAAGGTAAAAAAAAATAAGGTAAAAAACTAGGTAAAAATAAGATCCAACTGCATTCTGTCTACAGGAAACACTTTAGATTCAAAAATACAAAAGTAAAGGACACAAAGATATTCAGCAGATAGCAACCAGAAGAAAGCTGAGTGTGTATAAAGTCAATAAAACAAGTGTTACTGAAGAGTTGCTTGTAATGATAAAAGAATCCATCAGGAAGCTAAAACAGGAAGTAATATATAATGTACGTCACAATAGGCACCAAAATACATAAACCAAAAACAAATGGAGGAGAGAATAAACAGTTCAACAAAAAACTGTGGAGACTTCAATCCTTTACTTTCAGTAATGGATGGAAGACCTCAGCAGAACATTAACTAGGAAGAGTCTTTAATGCTGTAAAATAACTACATCTGTCTACAGAACACCCAACAGCAACAGATTCTTCTCAATATTCTCAAATATACATCGAAATTCTCTAGGACAGACCATATACTATGCTATAAAACAATCCTGGACACATTTAAAAAGACTAACACAATACAAAGTGTGTTTTTCAGCAAAAGTGGAATCAAACTAGAAATCAGTAATGGAAAGAAATTTGGGAAGCTCACAAAAATGTGGAAATCAACATACTCCTAAATAAAAAATGGGTCAAATAGAAACCAAAAGAGCAACGCAAAGATACTTTTGAAATACGTACAATATACCAAAAGTCACAAATTGCAGCTAATGTACTGCTTAGATTTATAGTTAATGCTTATATTTTAAAAAGGATATTGAGATATGAGAAAGATATCTTTAAAAAGACACTGAGAAAAGATACTAAGTCAATTACTTAACCATTCATTTAAGACACTAGAAAGAGGGAAAAAAAAAAAAGCCTAAAGCAGAAAGGAAATAGTTAATACCATATTAGAGTTAATACCACATTAGAGTGTTTGTTGCTAGGTGCCATGGTGCACACCTATAATCCCAGCAATTCAGGAGGCTGAAGCAGAAAGGTCACAGGTTTGGTGCCAGAGGCAGCGTGTGCAACATAGCAACACCTTGTCTCAAAATAAAAATAAAGAGGAATACTGGGAATTTAGTTCAGTGGTGGATACTTGTCTTACACAAGGCCATGGGTTCAACCCCATAGTACTGAAAATGTGTCAATAGAGAACAATAAATGAAATCAAATTGCTAATTGTTTGAAAAGATCAAAATTAAACCTTTAGCTAGATTGAGCAAGAAAAATAAGTGCGGAGACTCAAATGACCACAGTTAGAAATGAAAGGAACATTATTACAGACATTGATAAAAAGGACTATTAGGGAGTATTATGAAATATAATATATGTAATAAGATATATAGTGTATATATTATATATAATATATGCAAATAAATTAGCATAGAGGAAATAGAATCTCAAAAAGATATATCCTACCAAAACTGATTCTAGATAAAAAGAGTTGATCTGAGTAGACCTACAACAAAAAAAGAGACTGAATTATTCAGCAATAAATGACCTGCAAGAAAAGCCCAGGTTCCAGTGGCTTTACGTCTATGCCAAACTTGAATAAAAGAATACCAAAAAATAGGAGGAAACACTTCTGTACTCATTCTGTGAGGCCAATGTTACCCTAATAAAATCAAAGCCATAATAAAGCTACAGACCAGTAGCTCACGAATAAAGACAAATTTCATCAAAAAACTAGTAAACCAAACCTAGGAACATATAAAAATTATACACCATGATCAAAAGGGCCTTATAAAGTGGGAATGCAAATCTAACAAAACGCTTATTATGAGAATAACAACAACAACAAAAAACCTCAATGTAAGAAAGCTTTTAACAAAATCCAACACCTTTTTATGATAAAACCACTCAACAAAACTAGGAACATAAAGAAAACTTCCTCAGTCTCATAATAGGTATCCAAAGAGTATGGAGAAAATAGAGAATGTCATAATTTAATAGAGAAAAGCTAAATGTTTTTTCCCCTAAGATCAGGAACAAGACAAGGATTTCTGTTTTCAACACTATTGGAGGTTTTAGCCAAAGGAATTAGGAAAGAAAAGGCATTTGAGAATGCAGAAGTACAATTATAAGCAGATTACATAATCCTGTACATAGAAAATCCAAAGAAATCCACCTAAAATCTATAAAGACTAGTAAATTCAGCAAGGTTGCTGGATACATCACCATACAAAACTGTATTTCTATAACTTCCAGTGAACACATCAATGTAAAATGACTGCATTTACCATAGCATAAGAAACAATATATAGGAATAAATATTAAAAAAAAGCATAAGCTGTACTCTGAGAAGAACAAAACACAGTTGACAAACTAAAGACAACCTAAATAAATGTAAAAGTATACCATATTCATGGATCTGAAGACATAAAATTGTTAAGTGGGCAGAACTTCCCCAATTGATCTATAGATTCAAGAACCCCAGATGATTCCTTTGTGAAAGTGACAACCTGATTCTAAAATTCATATGGAATTTGAAGGGACTTAGGATAGCCAAAACAATTGAAAAGTCAGAGGACTCACATTTCTTAATTTCAAAACTTAAGAAAATCAAGTGAATATGATACTCCAATACAGACAGACATACAGATCAACAGAAAAGAATTGATACTTTAGCCAGGTGGTACCCAAGTGTAATCCCAGCCACTCCAGCAAGATAGAAAGTTCAAGGCCAAAGGAAGCCTGCACAATTTAGATCCTGCTTCAAACAATAACAAAAAAAAAAACCTTAAAAAGGGACTAGGTGTGCAGTTCATTGATGGAGTGCTTGCCTAGCATGCACAAGGCCCTGGGTTCAACCGCCCTAACACTGCAAAAAATGTATAAATAAATGAATAAACAAAATTGTTTAGAAATAGACCAATGTGCCACTGATAACTGATTTCCCACAAAAGTGACAAGACCATTGAATGGGGAAAATAATAGTTTTAAACAATGGTGGGACACCTCAAAAGTGATATACAAAAGAATGAAGCTAGACTTCTACCTCATACCATATATAAATATTACAATAAGCAGAGACTATGGGATAGAACTGGGCTAGGATTTAGTTCAGTTAGTAGAGCGCTGCGCTGCAGTCTCTGAGGTCCCAAGTTCAATTCCCAGCACCGCAAAAATGGGAGAAGGACCTGGCAATCCACTCCCCAGGCAATCCGGAAACAATTGGCCATTGAAAACCCTATGAGGGAGCTGATTCAAAATTATAAGAAGGAAAAATCCTATTCAAAGGTTGGATCATAATAAAAGGGGCGGAGATAAGAATGGTGTCAATATAAATGGTCTAGAAAATGCATGTAATTGTTCTAACAAGATAAAAACAAAGACCACTACAGGAAAAGTTTCTATCTTAAACAGAACTGGAACCCAAGGACATATAGAAAAATATTACTAAGTAGAAGAGAAGACTAAGATAGGAAACTTAGATGGGAAGGGTGGGAGGGGAGGAAGCATAGGGGAGGGTAAGGGGTAACCTATATGGATAATGTTTATCAAAATGCATATATGGAAATGTCACAATGAAAAGCATGTCAAAATGAATCACATTAAGCTGTACATTAAAAATTTCCAATTAAAAAAAAACAAGGCAAAAGAATGGCAGCACCCAATGTATAGAATGATAGTTTCCTATAAAATAATGTAAATAAATATGTATATTAATGTAACACTAAATGGGGACTATGAAATGAAATTCTAATATTAAAATTTTTGCCTCCCCCCAAAAAAAAAAAAAAAAAAAAGAATACCCTATGAGGGTCGCTATGAGTCGGATACTGACTCGACAGCACCTAACAACAACAACAACATGGGATAAAACTATAAAATTCAGAAGAAAACACAGAGATAAACCTTTATAATCTTGGATCTAGGATTTGGCAGTGGAGTCTCAGATACGAAAACCAGAAAAACAGGTAATTGGGTTTCATCAAAATTAAAAACTTGAATTTCAAATAACACTATCAACTAAGTGAAAAAATAACACACAGAAGAAAATATTTGCAAATCACATATCAGACGAAGTAGTTGTATCCAGAATATATACTGAACTCCAACAACTGAAAAATAAACATGAATAATCCATCTTACAAATGAGTAAAGAGCTAAGCATGGTGTCACACACCTATAGTAATCTCAACACTAGCAAGACTGAGATAGGAGGATCTGAAGTTCAAGGCCAGCCTGGGCTACAAAGAAAGACCCTATCTCAAAATGTAAAAAAAAAAATTTAAAAAGTTTAAAATGAGCAAAAAATTTAAATGTATTTCTCCAACAAAGAATCACAACTGGCCAATAAGCAAATGACAAGATGTTTGACGACATTAGGCAAATCCAAAAAAATCAAAACCAAAGTGAGACAGTACTTCACACCCACTAGAATGTTTAGAATCACAAAATCATATCACCAAGGCCAACAGGGCACAATACAAGATGCTCAGTATCAGTCATTAAGCAAATACAAATCAAAACCATGAGATACTACTCACTACCCACTTATATGACTAAAAATTAAAACAAAATGGACAAGGATATAGAGAAAAATCACATCTCTCCTACATTACTAGTAACAATGTGAAATGATGGTTCCTCAATAGGTTAATCATAGAATTACTATATGACCCTGCAATTCCACTCCTAGGTATAAAACCAACAAAGTTGAAAACAGGCACTCAGCGTTCTTTACAATAGCAAAAGTTCGAAAACAGTCCAAATATCCATCAGTGGATGAATGGATAAGCAAATCCTGATATATCCATGTAGCGAACGGTTGTTCAGTCACATAAAGGAGTGGAGTACTGATACATATGTTATCCTAAAGTGAAAGAAGCCATACAGAAGGGCACATACTGTGTCACCCCATTAATATGAAATGCCAAGAAGAAATAAATCCATAGAGCCAGGGCACAGATTGCTGGTTGCCAAGGGTTGTGGAAGGGTGAATGGGAAAAAACTACTTAATGGGTAAAAAGTTTTACTTTGCAAGAATGGAAATGTTTTGAAACCAGATAGAGGTAGTGGCTGTGTGACACTGTGAATGGACTAAATGCCACTGAATTGTTCACTTTAAAATGTTAATTTTGTGTTATGTGAAATTCACCTCAGTAAGTTCACATATTTTTTATAAACTAAAGAAAAGGTATTGATGAAAAAGTAGAGAAATTAAGACCTTCATATATTTCTGGTAGAAATATAAAATCTTACTATACTCTGGAAACAGTTTGGCAGTTTCTCAAATGGTTAATAACATACCCTTACCATACCATTTGTAGGTATATACCCCAGAAAAGTCAAAGCATAGGTCTATACAGAAATTCAGGTAAATGCTAACAGCAGTGTTATTCCTAACAGCCAAAGAGTAGAAAACAGCCCAAATGTGTATCAATTGTTGGATAAAAATACATCTGTGCAAGGGAATGTTCTAAAATTGTGAAGATGGCACGTATCTATGAATATCTACAAAGACCCAATGAGCTGTACATTTAAATGGATGGATTATATCTCAGTAAAGCTGCCACAAGATGTTCTGAGTTATGAAGTGGCATCTTTGCCTTTTCAGTCTGGAATGGTACTCACCTTTGCCATCACGTAAATGGCACACATTAACAACTGGTCCAGATGTCTGTCCATCATAAGTTCAGGACACTGAATTATGGAGAATTCAAAGCAAGTCCAGATTTTTTTCCTCAGTTCATCTGAAATATCTAGTTTAGCGCAAAGATCCCGAAGGCGGACACCTGCTAAGTGGTAAACCTAACAGAGAAACAAAAGTATTTCAAACTTTGTTTCATGCATACTTCCCAAGCTCATGCTTTGGTAAGGTATGTGAAAAATTACCTTTCTAAAGAAAAGTGACAAAGAGCTGGTCTTCCTGGGTCTAATACTGCTGCTGGGTAAGGGCTGGCCTGGTTTCTGCTGCTGTCCACCTGGGGAAAGCTGTTGAAGGGCCACTTGGCTAGGGACTTGCAGAGTTGTTCCTGTCACCTGTTGAGAGCTCAGACTTCCAGCCAGGGCCTGAGCACTGAGAGGTTGGATAGAACCAGTCACAGCTTGTGCTTGCCCCCCAACATTGACTTGCACTGGGAAGAATGTTATCCCTCCATTTTCATTGGCAATACCTATGGTTTGTTACACAGGAAAAAAAACAGAAGAACATGTTGATAGTGCACGGCTTTCCTGACAGAAGCTTCCACTTCCTTCCTCCCAGCCCCTCTCCATCAGTCCTCTATCGCACATCATCACTCTAGCCAAATTTCACGTAACTTTCCAACAAATGCCAGAGGACTCCAATCCAGCACTGCCTTCCTTACCTTGTACAGGAATGGTCACTGTTTGTCCATTGTTGGCTGTGACAGTGGCTGTTGCCATGGTGACCAAGGTCTGTCCAGGAACTGGTGTGACAGAAACAGCCTCCCCAGATACATTCTGCACAGGGACAGCATTGACTAGGGGCTGTGGGGGAATGCGCCCAGGTATCCCTCCATCAGAGGGGCTGTCACTCTCAAATAGCCGCCTTCTGGTAGTACTGACTGTTGGGGAGCTATACCTATCATATAATGTGGTTGGAGATGTTATGCCTACGATCAAAAGAAATCAAACCATTTAACACATGGAGACAGATCTGACCTCCATCCAAGCTCTTATGTTCGAAAAGAATGACAACGTTTTAAATATCATAATCTTAAAAGCAAACAAAAATTACAGAAGTCAACAGTATAGCGACAATCAGGTAATGAGAATTCAATGAACATCACTGAGAGCAGAACTGTATAAACTGGTCTCTGTCTCACTGTATTCCCCTCTTCGTCTTCTTTCCCCATGCCTACAAGGACATGATGATGTAGGGGCAATTTAAGGACTTGTCCTATTTTTCTATACTATAGACTTCTGTTTGTTTTTATTTTTGTTTTAACCACACTCAGATTCTAACATGCATGTATCATGTGATTTCACTATAAAGCCATGACTTGGTAATGAGATATGACAGTAGTGTATCATCGGGCAGCATCTTCCCTGAGTTTTCATCTCAGTCTTTTTCTACACACGGAAAATTACTAATAATATTGTTCTTTAGCAAAGATAGCCATACATGGCTTGAGGTTGTTAGGTGCCGTTGAGTCAGTGTCCAACTCATAGCTGTGGTTCACATACCATATATTTCAACCATTTACATTGGATAATTCAGTGGCTTTTGCTATATTACATAATTAATTTTTAAAATTGTAAAATATTGGTATATAAAATTAGCAACTTTAACCATTTTTAAGTTCACAGCTCAGTAACATTAAGTACATCTACAACATTCTACAACCATTACCGTATTTCTAAAACCATTATGCTTAGTTTATTTTTAAATATTCATAAGTGTCTGAATTTTGCGGACGTTAAGCATTCCTTTTCCACATCCCTATCAGTTTTTTTTTTAATTTAAATATATAAGTTAGGAGGTCATAAGAGGTACTGACAAGAATAAATCTTGAAAGATTGCAGCTTCACATTGCCTTGTTAGATGCTGCTGAGTTGGTTCCGACTCATAGTAACCCTATGTACAACAGAACAAAACACTAACTGACACAGTGCCAAGCCTGGCACTATGTCAGTGCTTCCCTGCTATTCATAGGGTTTTTGATGGCTGAATGTTTTTCGGGAGTGGGCTACCAGGTCCTTCTTTCAAGCCTACAGCACCCAGTATTCCCAGGCGGGCTTCAATCCAAGGACTAACCAAGCCCAAGTTCTGCTTAGCTTCCAAGATCAGTAAAGATCAGACACCAGGGTGGTATGACTGTACACTCACATTGCCTGGTGACACAAAAATACATAAACTTACTAGATCTGCATTTGGTACACAGCTGCAGAATCAGAAAATACAGCGGGAAGCCAGGCACCATGGCAAGGTAGGGTCTTGCTTTGTTACCCAGGCTGGCCTCACAACTTTGATCCAACTGCCTCAGCCACCAAAGTGCTGGGATTCCAAGAGTCCCCCACCACATACTGTGTCATACTTACCGAATATGCACTGACTAAAAGTAATCTTGACTTTAAAACTGAGCCTTCTATTGCCAGTGCTTATCAACTATAAAATTGATGTAGAAATAAGAATATTCTGTTGGCATTCAATGATTCAGATCTGTGTATTTACATAATTGTTCTTTAAAAGATAGTCGTGGGGCTAGAGGTATAGTTCAGTGACATGTGTGAGGCTCTGGGTTGAAACACCAGCACCTCAAAAAAAAAAAAAAAAAAAAAACACAGTTGTATCTCCCATATGTAAATTTAAACCTTGTACCTGGTCGATCATCTAAAGAGCTGTCTAAAATATAAACCAGATACATAGCAAGACTGCCCTTTTCTGTACTTCCTAAGCACTACTGTCACATTAACCCAAGTAGCACAGCTTAAAAGACAGACAAAGCTAAACATGCTCAGGCCTCTTATCTCACTGGCTTGTCCATACCTAATCTCAAGATTTGTCCTGAAGTACGATGACGTCAGTGATAGAATAATAACCATGCTCCTACAGGAAAGGACCATTAATATGACTGTTATTCAAATTTACACATCCACCACTAAGTCCACAAATGAAGAAAGGGAAGATTTTTACCAGGTTCAGCAGTCTGAAATTGGTCAAACATGCAGTTGGGATGCACAGATAATTACTGGTAATTGGAATGCAAAATGTGGAAACAAAGGTGGCAGCTCGATAGTTGGAAAATATGACCTTGGTGATAGAAACGATGCTGAAGATCACATAATAGAATTGTGTTAGATGACTTTTTCATTGTAAATATATTTTTTCACCAACATAAATGGTGACTATACACATGGAATTCACCAGGTGGAATATACAGGAACCAAATTGACCATATTTATGGAAAGAGACAATAGAAAACCTCAATATTAGAAGTCAGAACATAGCCAGGTGTGGTGGCGCACACCTGTAATCCCAGCAGCTTAGGAGGTGAGGCAGGAGGATCATAAGTTCGAGACCAGGGGCAGTCTGCGTAACTTTGCGAGACCTTGTCTCAAAAAGTTAAAAAAAAAAAAAAAAAGGGCCAGGGTTTCAGCTCGGTGGTCCAGCACTTGCAGAGCATGCAAGCACGAGGCTCTGGGTTCAACACCTGTACCGCAAAAAAAAAAAAAAAAAAAAAAAAAAAAAAAAAAAAAAAAAAAAAAAAAAAAAAAAAAAAAAAAAAAAAAAAAAAAAAAGAAAAAGAAAGAAAGAAAGAGGTCAGAACAAGACTAGGTACTGATTTTGGATCAGACCATCAACTAACTGCTCATATGCAGGTTCAAACTGAAATTGAAGAAAATTAGAACAAATCTACAAGAGGTAAGATATGACCATGAATATATCCCACCTGAGTTCAGAGACCATCTCAAGAACAGATTGCATGCTTTAGACACTGAGAGAAGACCAGACAAGTTGTGGCATGACATCAAAGACATCATTCATGAGGAAAGCAAAGGCTATTAAAAAGATATCAAATGATATGACAAGACACTCAAACTTGCCCTTGATCACTAAGCAGATAAAGTAAAAGGAAGACATGATGAAGGAACTAAACAAAAGATTTCAAAGGGTAGTTCCAGAAGACAAAATTAAATATTATAATGACATGTGCAAAGAGCTAGAGATAGAAAACCAAAAGGGAAGAACACACTGTTTTTCTTAAGCTTAAGAAATTGAAGAAAAATTTCAAGCCTTCAGTGGCAATAGTGAAGGATTCCACAGGGAAAATATTAAAGGATGCAGGAAACATAAAAAGAGATGGAAGGAGCCGGGCACGGTGGCACGCGCCTGTAATCCCAGCGGCTCAGGAGGCGGACACAGGAGGATTGCAAGTTCAAGACCAGAGGCAGTCTGCATAACTTAGTGAGACCCTGTCTCAAAAAGTAAAAAAATGGGCTGAGGGTGCAGCTCAGTGGTCCAGCACTTACAGAGCACGCAAGCGCGAGGCCCTGGGTCCAACTCCAATACCACAAAAAAGAAGAAGAAGAAGAAGAAGAAGAAGGAGGAGGAGGAGGAGGAGGAGGAGGAGGAGGATGGAAAACACAGAGTCATTATACCAAAAAGAATTGGTGGATGACCAACCATTTCAAAAGGCTTCATATGCTGAGGAACCAATGGCACTGAAGGATGAGGTAGAAGCTGCCTTGAAGGAACTGGCAAAACACAAGGCTCCAGGAATTGCTGGAATACCAATAGAGATGTTTCAACAAACAGATGCAGCACTGGAGGTGCTCACTTGTCTTTGCCAAGAGATTTGGAAAACAGCTACCTGGCCAACTAACTGGAAGAGATCCATATTTATGCCTATTCCCAAGAAAAGGGATCCAACCAAATGTGGAAATTATCTAACAGTATCATTAATCACACACACAATGAAAGTTTTGCCAAAGATCTCTCAAAAGTTAAGTCAACATACCATAGGGACACCGGTACCTCCATATTTAATGCAGCACTCTTCACAATTGCAGGGATATGGAATCAACCAAGATAATGATCAATAGAGGACTTGATTGAAAAACTGTGGTATATATACACAATGACATATTACTCAACAATAGAAAAGAATGAAGTAATGTCATTTGCAGCGAAATACATGAAACTGGAGATCATCATTTTAAGTGATCTAACCCAGTCCCAAAAAGAGAAATATCATATGTTCTCACTCAAATGTGGGAGCTAAATCTAACTCAAAGAAATAATAAGTAAATAAAACTATACACATGAAGATATATAAAAATGAACATTCAAATGTACCTAAGAAGGAAAAATATGGGCAAAGTTGAAAGAAGCAGAGAGAGGATCAGTGGGTGGGAGCAGACGTTGGGGAAGAGGGGAGCAGACAAAGTAGAAGAAAAAAGGGGGAGAGGAAAATCTCAATATATCTGATGCAACTACATCAGTACATGGGAAATATGGTTCTGTGAAACATGTAAGTTGATGAATGTGTACGCAAAATTGATGTAACAGTTGCACAATGGAGATAGCAAAAGTCTTACCACTCTGTACCTCACCAACATTTATAACTTAAAAAAAAGGGGGGTTATACAAAGGGGACTGCAGCAGTTATATAGACAGAGAACTCCCAGAAAATCATACCAGATTCAGAAGAAGGCGTGGAACTAGTGACATCATTGCTAATGTCAGATGGATACTGGCTAAAAGCAGAGAATACCAGAAAGATGTCTACCTATGTTTTATCGACTATGCAAAGGCATTTGACTGTAAATCAACAACAAATTATGGATAACATTGTGAAGAATGGGAATACTAGACAACTTATTTGTCCTCAGAGGAATCCATACATGGACCAGGAGCCAGTCATTCAAACATAACAAGGAAACACAAGGGAAGGTGTGTGTCAGGGCTGTATCCTTTCACCACCTCTCTTTAGTCTTTATGCTGAGCAAATAATCTGAGAATCTGGACATTAAGAAGAAGAATGAGACATCAGGATTGGAGGAAAATTCATTAACAACCTGCATTATCCAGATGGCACAACTTTTCTTGCCAAAAGTGAATAAAATTTGAAACATTTATTGATGAAGATCAAAGAACATAGCCTTCAGTATGGATTGCGCCTCAACATCAACAAAACAAAAACCTTACAACTGGGTCAATAAGCAACATCATGATAAATGGAGAAAAGATGGAGGCTGTCCAAGATTTTGCTTTACTTGGTTCTATAAATCAACACTAATAGAAGTAGCAGTAAAGAAATCAAAAGACACATTGGGAAAGCTGATGCAGAGACCTCTTTCAAGTGTTGAAAAGTATAGATGTCCTGTTGAAAACAAGTGCATCTGACTCATCCCATAGTATTTTCAGTTGCATCATATGCTTATGAAAACCTACAGCCAGACTACTGTGGTGTCCGATCCCATCAGATGTCTGAAGCTTATTAGGGTTGGTCCTGGTTAGTATGTGGATGAGAGACCGCCTGGAAACACCAGGTGTTATGGGCTTGGGAGAAGGACTTGGCAACCCACTCCCAAAAATCAATCCACCACTGAAAACCCTATGAACAGCAGAAAAGCACTAACAATACTGTTTCACCTGTTGTATGTAGGGTCGCTATAAGTTGGATACCAACTCGACAGCACCTAACAACAATATGCTTGTGAAAGCTGGATGTTGAATAAGGGAAATGGGAAGAATTGATGCTTTTGAATTATGGTGCTAGAGATGAATACTGAATATACTACGGACTGCAAAAAGAACAAAGAGATCTATCCTAGAAGTGGAACCAGGGTGCTCCCTGGAAGCAAGGATGGTTAGACTGCGTCTTACATATTTTGGATATGTTGTCAGGAGGGACCAGTCCCTGGAGAAGGATATCACTTTTTGGACAGTGGCAGGTCAACATAAAAAAGGAAGACCCTTAACTAGATAGATTGACACAGTGGCTGCAACAATGGGTTTAAACATAAAAAAGATTCTGTGCATGGCACAGTGTTGAGGAGTATTTCATACTGTTGTACGCAGGGTTGCTACAAGTCAGAGGCGACTCAACAGCACCTAACAACAACAATTAGATCATACAGTTTGATCCTTACGCAGCCCTCACTATTTCTTCAGATTTTAAAAGTAATACAGGCCAGGCATGGTGGTATATGCCTATAATCTCAGCAACTCAGGAGGCAGAGGCATGGGGATTCCAAGTTTGAGCCCAGAGGCAACCTGCATAATTCATCAAGACCCTGACTCAAAAATAAAATATAAAAAATGAGCTGGGGGTGCAGCCCAATGGTAGATCACTTGGAAAGAATGTGTGAGGTACTGCCAAAAAAAGAAAAGAAAAAAAAAGTAATGCATAGCCAGATGTGGTGGCAGATACCTGTAATCCCAGCTACTTGGGAGGTTGAGGTACGAGGACCAAGAGTTTGAAGCCAGCCTGGACAATGCAGCAAGATTCCCTCTCAAAAATGACAAAAACAAACAAATCAAAACTACAAAAAAAGTAATATACATTTACTTTGAAAAAATTATAGAAATTACTGGTAATTCTATTGCCTTATAATAATCATTCTTAAAAGTTTTTCCCATTTCTGCCCTTTTGCATGGTCATAGATAAACATTTTCTTAAAAAATAGGGATCACAATAAATAGATAGTATTGTATACTTAAAAAAAGGTACTTGTAAGCTGGGCACAGTGGCATATGCCTGTAATCCCTTCCACTTGGAGGCTGACGCAGAAAGATTTTGAGTTTGAGGCCACACTGGCCTACACAGAAAGACGCTCTCAAAAAACTCAAAATATTCCTGTTCCATCATATATTTTCCTGTGATTTTAAATAATCTCTAAAGGCATTGTTTTTAAGTGATCTATATCACTTAAATAGAGTATTGTTATTTTTAGGTGCCATCAAGTCAGGTCCAACTCAGACAGACCTTATGTGCAACAGAACAAAAAACACTCCCTAGCACTGCCATGCCCAGCACTACGTCAGTGCTACTGCTCATGGGGTTTTCTTTCTTTCTTTTTTCTTTCTTTCTTTTTTTCACTTTTTGGGACAGGGTCTTGCTAAATTACGCAGACTGCCTCTGGTCTCGAACTTGCGATCCTCCTGCCTCTACCTCCCGAGTTGCTGGGAACACAGGCATGCACCATAGTGCCCAGCTGTTCGTAGGGTTTTCAATGGCTCATTGTTTCAGGATTATCTTGGGAATGGGCTGCCAGGTCCTTCTATCATTTTTATGGTGCTAGAGATCAAACCCAGGGCCTCAGAAAGTGCAGAGCAACTCTCTACCAACTGAGCTAAACCTCAGCCTTTATATAGAGTTGTTGTTAGGTGCTGTCGAGTCAGTATCCAACTCATAGAGACCCTACATGCAACAGGCAAAACACTATTGTCAGTGCTTCTCTGCTGTTCATAGGGTTTTCAATGGCAGATTGATTTTTGGGAGTGGGTTGCCAGGTCCTTCTCTCATCTCTATAGAGTAGGGAGAAATGCACTTTAGTGATACATAGGTCAAGTTTAGCTCAGTTAGTAGGGTGCTCCTCTGCACTCTCTGAGGCCCTGGATTTGAACACCAGCATGGCAAAAATGGGAGAAGGACCTGATGGCCCACTCCCAAAGTAATCAGCCAGTGAAAACACTAGGAACAACGGAGAGCATTGACACAGTGTTGGGCATGGCACAGTGTCAGGGAGTATTCGGTTCTATTGTACATAGGATTGCTATGAGTTAGACCCTACTGGATGGCATTTCGCAACCACATACTCTATAATTTATAGGTTTAGATCACCTTTAAATCTCTAGATACAAACTCCAAAATATTCCTCCTAATATTTTAAACTTACCCCTTCCAAGTCCTCCAGTATCGGCACGGACCTCACTCACCCTTCTGGGAGTCAAAGGCGAGCCAGCAATACAAATTTCATCTGCTCTTTCCAGGTTCTGAGGTGGCATGACCTATAAAGAATTGTTTGCACAGAATGGTGATAGCCAAAAAAGCATCTTCATTAGAAATACAGCAATAATCTCAGGCAAAAGAAAAGTATCTTATTAGTTATTCCATGTTAATAATAATCACCTGTCTTTTCTATTTTCATACTAAAGCTAAAAAACATCTGGCAGCCTTAAAAAATTCCAAATATGATAACTGAGTAGTAAATACAAATCAACCTTCATTACTAATTTGGAAAGTTAGAATAGTAACCATTTTAGAAAGGAGACCCTTGGTCAGGCAATCAAGAGACAACACCAATGTTCCCAACACTTGCTGCACTTACGAAGCAGAGGCAGGAGGATCATGAGTTCAAAGCCAGCCTGGACTACACAGTGAGACCTTGTCTCAAAAAAACAAAAGAACGAACATTGAATTTTTACTTGTCACTGAAACCTGAGTGAAATCACAAATTATTCCTGACTCTTGTTTCCTCTTTGACATGCTGCTGTTGTTAGGTGCCACTGAGTCCAACTCACAGTGACCTTATGTTCAACAGATAAAACACTATTGTCAGTGCTTCTCTGCCATTCATAGGGTTTTCCATGGCTGATTGTTTTCTAGGTTTCCAGGTCCTTCTCCCAAGCCTATAGCACCTGGTGTTCCCAGGTGGTCTCCCATTCAAGTACTAACCAGGACTGACCCCGCTTAGCTTGCAAGATCTAACAGGATCGGATACCCCAATGGTACAGCTGCAGACCTATTTGACATAGAGGTGAAATATTAGCTACAACTGTCATACTCCCTCATCCTAGAGGAAAGAGAATATGTTTAATTGCTCTCTGGTCAGAGGGGATTATCAATAGAATAGATGTTGATGTACTTATAGAAAGATGTTAAAATACTTTTACAAACCTCTTCACATGTAGGAACTCTGTTTTCATTGTCTCTAATTCTGTCCCAGAGTGGGGACTCTGGTTTCCATGCCAAGTGATCTAAGATCTGTTCTTCAATCTGATTCAGGTGTTTTACTACTTCTCTACAAATGCCATCTTCTGCTCTAATGAACACTTCAATCACCTGAAATAAAGAAAAATGCCCTGGTTCAATTACTTACAATAACTATGATTTTTCACATAAAATTTGTATTAAATGTTAACATAAAATGGGTACAATCTATATAAATATTTTGACAAATAATTTATCAAAAATTCTAAGCTTAATGAATAGTACTATTTTGAAATACCTGCTTTTTTACTTTCTGTAAATAATTATATAATTCATATATGTTGATTAAATAAATTATTTTGTATAGTGATGTAGTTAAAATTTATAAATGAAATACTATGCCTTGTCTATGGAGTTTGAAACGTTAGTCTTAAAATTTCATATTAAGCGGCTTGGTGTATAGTTCAGTGATAGTGTGTACTTAGCATGCATAAGACACTAGTACATTCAATCTATGCCATTATGGAAATTAGTTTTGATTACCTGCTAAGTTAGTATCAACACAGAACCAGCTCCAAAATCAATGCTGTAACTCTGTCCTCTTTATAAAAGTGGACAGAGATACATGAGAGACCATGGCAGGAGGATCATGAATTCAAGGCCACACAGCAAGAATCTGTCTCAAAAAGCAATGACAAGCCAGGCATGGTGGCCCATGCCTGTAATCCCAGCAGCTCAGGAGGTGGAAGCAGGAGGATCACAAGTTCAAGACCAGAGGTAGTCTGTAATTTAGTGAGACCCTGTCCCAAAAAGTTAACAAAAAATGGGCTGGGCATGCAGCTCAGTGGTCCACCACTTGCAAAGCATGGAAGCACAAGGCCCTGGGTTCAACCCCCAGTACGGAAGAAAAAAAAAACAGCAATGACACAGAACTTAACTTTTTGTCCCCAAAGAAACTTTTGATATTAAACTTTTTTACTTTTTTTTTTTTTTTTTTTCCAGTACTGGGAGATTGACCCCAGGGCATTCCACCATTGAGCTGCACTCTAAGCCCTTTTTTTATTTTTTATTTTGAGACAAGGTCTCACTAAGTTACACAGCCTGCTTCTGGCCTCCAACTCACAGTTCTTGCCTCAGCCTCCTGAGTCCCTGGAATTATAGCATGCACCAAAGCGCTCAGCTCATTGACTTTCATAAAATTACAAAAGAAAATGCTGCTATAAAAGACTAGTTATTGACAGGTGTGCTAATTTTTAAAGCCTTTTTAGCTCCTAAAACCAGAGTATTGTAAAGTCTTTTATCAGATAAAGGGAGGAACCAAATGAGGCTTTTATCCAAAAGAGATCTTTCATGCTAGTGTGTATTAAAAGAATTTATATAGGTCTTAAGAATCTCCTGGTTCTTCTCTGCTCTCTAAGTAGAGATTAAATATGTAATTTAAAATAGAACGTATTCAGATGTTAATATGAACTACATGACTAACAAGACATGGGTCTAATCCACAATCACCAGTATATTTATTTAAAAAATACCTTATAAAAATGATAAAGTGGTACATCAAATATTTCAGCAACAAGTGGAAAGTTCCCAGGAGGCTTATAAGAAAAGGTGACAACCTCAAGACAGCAGGCCAAGAGTGATCTATGGAATGCATCTTGTTCCAGAACACCCTACAAAACAAAGTTAATAGTATTTAGAAAACTATCCTACACTACAGACATTTTGTAAACAGCCAGTTAAATAAAAATACCAAAGGAAGTCTTATTTTCTAACTTAATGAGAGTATGTGCTTACTTTCTTACAAAACCTTTCACACTTTATAAATAAGCTCATCCTGCCAGGCGTGGTGGTACCTACCTGTAATTCCAGTACGCAGGAGGCTGAGGCAGGAGAATTGCAAGTTTGAGGCCTCCCTGGAGTACATACTGAGACCTTGTCTCAAAAAAAAAAAAAAAAAAAAAAAAAAGAAAGAAAGAAATTAAAAAGAAAATAAACTTACTTTAAAAAAAAAAAAACCCTCACCCTTCATGCCTGTAATTCCAGCGGCTTGAGAGGGGAGGCAGGAGGGTCACAATTCAAGGCCAGAGGCAGCCTGTGTAACTTAGTGAGACCTTGTCTCAAAATAAAAAAATGGGCTAGAGAATGCGGCTCAGTTGGTAGAGTGCTTGTAAAGCATGTGTGAGGCCTTGGGTTCAGCCACCCAGTACTGAAAAAAAAAACCTCATCTTTTCATTAAAAAATGTAAGTTAAAGAAATTTATAAGAACTTTCACATACACATGGATGCTCAACATAATGATATGGAAAGATGTTACAAAACAATTTTTACAATAAAAACTTATATAGGTCTTAAGACCTATATAAATTCTTTTAATACACACTAGCATGAAAGATCTCTTTTGGATAAAAGCCTCATTTGGTTCCTCCCTTTATCTGATAAAAGACTTTACAATACTCTGGTTTTAGGAGCTAAAAAGGCTTTAAAAAGTAGCACACCTGTCACTAGCTAGTCTTTTATAGCAGCATTTTCTTTTGTAATTTTATGTCACTAAAAAAAATAAGAAGGCAGGCCGGCAGTTGGTTAATTCAATATGTTTATTTCAGGCAAATATAATCACAGGTGATTTTTATTTTTGTTCTTTTTATTATCTCTCAAAGAGTTACTCAGGCACCAAAAGCACAGGCAATAAAACACAGGTAATTAAGCTGGGCATAGTGACACACATATGGAATCCCAACACACAAGAACCTGAGGCAGGAGGACCAAGAATCCAAGGCCAGCCTCGGTTACAGAGTGAGATCCTATCTCAAACAACCACCACAATAACAACAACAACAAAAGCCAGGTATGGTGGCTCATGCCTGTAATCCTAGTGACTCGGGAGGCAGGAAGATCACAGGTTTGAGGCCAGAGGCAGCCTGTGTAATTTAGTGAGATCATGCCTCAAGATAAAAAAATTAAAAATGGGCAGCCCAGTGATAGAGCACTTGCAAAGTATATATGAGGCCTTGGGTCCAAGCCCTAAATAATGCAAAGAGAGAAGAGAAAACGGGGGGGGTGGGGGGGAGAGGGGGAGAGAGAGAGAGAGGAAAACATAGATAAATGAGACTAAATGAAAAGTAGCAACTTGTGCATAAAAGGAGACTATCATCAGAGTGAAAAGAAAACCCAGAGAATAAGAGAAAATATTTGCAAATCATGTATCTCATAAAGGATTACTATCCAGAATGAATATTTTAAAAGGAGCTGGGTTTAACTCAGTTGGTAGAGCGCTGCTCTGTACTTCCTGAGGACCTGGTTTCGATTCCCAGCACTGAGAAAATGGAAGAAGGATGTGGCAGTCCACTCCCAACACAATCCCGAAAGAATCAGCCACTGAAAACCCTATGAGGGTTGCTATGAGTCGGATTTGACTCAACAGCTCCTAACAATAATATTTTTTAAAAGCCTCTTAAAATTTGATGACAAAGAAACAAACCACTTCAAAGGTGTGGAGGATGTGAATGGACACTTCTCCAAAGATGATGTACAAAGGGCCAAATAGCCCAGGAAAAGCTACTCAATATCCCTAATCGAGAAATGCTAACCTAAAGTACCATGAGATACCACTTCATGCCACTGAGATTGATCTTATTTAAAAATGGAAAATAACATGTTTTAAGGATGTGAGGAAACTGAAATCCTTATGTACTGCTGGTAGGAATGTAAAAAGGTGCAGTTAATAGGGAAAACAGTATACTACTTCTTCAAAAAGTTAAATATAAAATTATTATGGGTTGGGGATGTAGCTTAGTGGTGAAGCACCTGCCCAGCATGAGTGAGAACCTAGGTTCAATCCCCAGCATTGCCCCCCGACCAAAATCGAATAATTTCACTTATAGGTGTAAAGAACCCAAAAGAACTAAAAGCAGGGACTCAGAACAGGTACTTGCACATCAATATTCACAGTAGGATTTTCCATAATAGCCACAAGGTAGAAATAATCCAAATGTCCATCAGCAGATGAATGATAAACAAAACGTTGACACAAAAGGAAAGAATTGTGATGCATGCTAGAACACGGATGAACCCTCAAAAGTGAAATAAGCTAGACACAAAAGGACTAATGTATGCCACCTACAGGGGATATCTAAAACACTTAAATTCATAAAACAATGACCAGAAGACAAAGTAAATATAGAGGTTGCACGTGCTAAAGGGAGGGGTAAATGGGGCATTAGTGTTTAATGGGTATAGATTCAGTTTGAAAAGATGAAAAAATTCTGGCGATGGAGGATGGTGATGACTGTTAATATACTTAATGCTAATGAATTGTAAACTTAAAGATGCCTAAGCTAGGCACCGGTAATCCCAGTCACTTGGGAAGCTGAGCCAGAAGGATTACAAATTAAAGGTCAGGGGTAGTCTGTACAACTTAGACCCTTACTCACTTTCAAAATAAAAAATAAAAAAGGGGCTGAGAGGTGCAGCTCAGTGATAGTGCATTTGCCTAGTGTGTGCAAGGCTCTGGGTTCAACCTCAGTACTTCCTTAAAAAGAAAAAAAAGGATTAAAATACTGTTAGGTATATTTCATCACAGTAAAAAAAAAAAGATTTTTAATAAGTTACTTAGGAGCCAGGAGTGGTGGCGCACGCCTGTAATCCCAGTGGCTTGGGAGGCAGAGGCAGGAGGATTGCAAGTTCGAGACCCAAGGCAGTCTGCGTAAAGTAAAAAAAAAAAAAAAAAGGGCTGGGGGTGCAGCTCAGTGGTACAGCACTTGCAGAGCACACAAGCACAAAGCCCTGGGTTCAACCCCCAGTACCTCAAAAAAAAAAAAAAAAAGTTACTTAGATGAATGTACAGGTATCCCCTTAATATTAGCCTCTAATGTGTAGTTACGTTTTATATGCCCTTCAGTATGTGTTTCACAAACATAAAAATTAAGTCATAAAACAGCTCTTTAAATTTATACAGCAAATTTTACACAAAAAAACACACGAGGAAGCCAGATGCCATGGCACATGGCTATAATCCCAGCACTGAGGAAGCTCAGGCAGGAGAATCTCAAGTTTGAAGCCAGCCCAGGCTACATAGCAAGTTCAAAGCCAGCATGAGTTACACAGTGAGACACTGTCCCAAATAAAAATGAATGAAAGGAAGGTAAATAGTTATAAGGAATTAGAATAATTATTGGTCAGCTTTATTTGTTTTTAAAAATTACTTTTTCTTTTTTAATATCGTTAAGGGTTGGGAATGTAGATTAGTAGTAGAGTGCTTTCCTAGAATACACAAGGCCCTGGACTCCATCCCTAATACCACAAAAAAAGTTTTTTAATAAAAATCTTTTAATTTAATGTTCTCTTTTAACATATAACAAATGTACACACATGTAGGACACAGTGTGATATTTCCATACATGTATTAAGTTTCACAAGTTTTATGTTCCTAAACTCCCAAATTGATCTCTTTCAGTTTTCCTTAGAGTTTCACCTTTGAGGAATAGTCATTTTTAAAAAATTGCTTTCTAGTTGACACATAAAATTTTGTTATTAGAAAAAAAATATTTGAAAAGGTATTTTTATTGATTTATTATTAAAATAAATATCATTTAGAGAAAAATCTATTGCTATTTCCTGACCAGTAAGACACAAGAAAACCCCTCATCCTAGCCAAGGAAGAACAGTTGGATGTGGGGGTTAGAGTGCCGTCCAGTGAGTACTCAACTCATGCTTGCTATCAAAGGCTTGAATAGAGTCTCTCATTTGAGCCAGGCACAGTGGCAAATGCCTGAAATCCTAGCAACTTGGGAGATGGAGGCAGGAGGATCAAAAGTTCGAGGCTAGAGGCAGCCTGCATAACAGTAAGACCCTGTTTCACACCACAAGGTAAAAAATGGGCTAAGGTTATGGCTCAGTGGTAGAGCTGGCAAAACATGCATGAGACCCTGGGTTAAAGCCCCCAATACCACCAAAAAAGAAAAGAAAAAGAAAAAGGAGTCTGTCATTTCACAATTCAATTAAGATTAGATCTGAATATTTTAATCCTTTGCCACAGTCTTCCTACCATAAGAGGTCTGCATTACCATTTATGGCCTGCTGTAGTTGAGAAACACTAATTTCT
>VMDO01013886.1:0-56390 GCA_007922755.1 Pedetes capensis | reverse complement strand
CAGTGAGCTAAAATGGACCGGCATAGGCCATTTTGAGTCAGACAATCATATGGTCTACTATGCTGGGAATGATAAACTAAAGAGAAATGGGGTTGCATTCATCATCAAAAAAGACATTTCAAGATCGGTCATGAAATACAATGTTGTCAGTGATAGAATAATATCCATACACCTACAAGGAAGGCCAGTTAATATGACTATTATTCAAATTGATGCACCCACCACTAAGGCCACAAATGAAGAAAGGGAAGACTTCTATTAGCTTCTGCAATCTGAAATAGATCAAACATGCAATCAAGACATACTGATAATCACTGGTGACTGGAATGCAAAGGTTGGAAACAAAGAAGAAGGCTCAGTAGTTGGAAAATATGGTCTCGGTGACAGAAATGAAGCTGGAGATTGCATGATAGAATTTTGTCAGACCAATGACCTTTTCATTACAAATACATTTTTTTCAACATCATAAATGGAGACTATACACATGGACTTCACCAGAAGGAACATACAGGAATCAAATTGACTACATATATGGAAAGAGACGATGGAAAAGCTCTGTACAAAATGTCAAAACAAGACCAGGTGCTGACTGTGGATCAGACCATCAACTTCTCATATGCAAGTTCAAACTGAAGCTGAAGAAAATTAGAACAAGTATACAAGAGCCACTGTAGGACCTTGAGTATATCCCACCTGAGTTCAGAGACCACCTCAAGAATAGGGTTAATTCATTAGACACAAATGATAGAGACCAGAGGAGTTGTGGCATGACATAAAAGATATCATTCAAGAAGGAAGCAAAAAGTTCTTAAAAAGACAAGAAAAGAAGAAAAGACCAAATTACATGTCCAAAGAGACACTGGACCTTGCCCTTGAACGTCAAGCAGCTAAAGCAAAAGGAAGACATGATGAAGTTAAGAAACTAAACAGAAGATTTCAGAAGGCAGCTCAAGAAGACAAAAACAAATATTACAATAACATCTGCAAGGAGCTGGAGGCAGAAAATCAAAAGGGCAGAACGCACTCTGTGTTTCTCAAGCTTAAGGAAGTAAAGAAAAAATTCAACCCTCGAGTAGCAGTAGTGAAAGATTCTACAGGGAAAATATTAAATGATGCAGGAAACATCAAAAGAAGATGGGAAGAATACACAGAGTCATTATACAAGAAATAACTGGTAGATGACCAACCATTCCTAGAGGTTGCATATGAAGAGGAACCAATGGTGTTGAAGGACGAAGTGGAAGCTGCATTGAAGGAACTGGTGAAACACAAGGCTCCAGGAATTGATGGGATACCAATAGAGATGTTTCAACAATGGAGCAGCACTGGAGGTGTTAACATGTTTATGCCAACAGATTTGGAAAACAGCTACTTGGCCAACTGACTAGAAAAGATCCATATTTGTGCCTATTCCCAAAAAAGGGGATCCAACTGAATGTGCAAACTATCGGACAATATCATTGATATCACACACCAGCAAAATTCTACTAAAGATCATTCAGAAGCGACTGCAGCAGTATATAGACAGGGAATTACCAGAAAATCAAGCGGGATTCAGAAGAGGGCGGGGAACCAGGGACATCATTGTTGATGTCAGGTGGATATTAGCTGAAAGCAGAGAATATCAGAAAGATGTCTATCTATGTTTTATTGACGATGCAAAAGCATTTGATTGTATGGAGCATAACAAATTATGGATAACACTTCGGAAAATGAGAATACCAGAACACCTAATTGTGCTCATGAAAAATCTGTACATGAAACAGGAGGCAGTTGTTCGAATAGAACAAGGAAACACTGAGTGCTTTAAAGTTGAGAAAGGTGTGCGTCAGGGCTGTATACTTTCACCCTATCTCTTCAATTTATACGCTGAGCAAATAATCCAATAAGCTGGACTTTATGAGGAAGAACGCGGCATCAAGATTGGAGGAAGACTCATTAACAACTTGCGTTATGCAGATGACACCACTCTGCTTGCTGAAAGTGAAGAGGATTTAAAACATTTACTGATGAAAACCAAAGATCATCGCCTTCAATATGGGTTATGACTAAACATCAACAAAACAAAAATCCTTATGAGTGGGTCAGTATGCAACTTCAGAATAAACGGAGATAAGATTGAGGTTGTCCAAGATTTTGCTTTGCTTGGCTCTATAATCAACACCCGTGGAAGCAGCAGTCAAGAAACCCAAAGACGCATTGCTCTAGGAAAAGCTGTGGCAAAAGATCTCTTTAGAGTATTGAAAAGCAAAGATGTCACATTGAAGATGAAGGTGCATCTGACTCATGCCATGGTATTTTCAGTGGCATCATATGGTTGTGAAAGCTGGACATTGAACAAGAGAGACAGAAAAAGAATCGATGCTTTTGAATTGTGGTGCTGGAGACGTCTATTGAATATACCATGGACTGCCAAAAGAACCAACAAATCTGTCTTAGAAGAAGTGCAACCAGAGTGCTCCTTGGAAGCAAGAATGGCCAAACTGCATCTTACATATTTCAGACATGTAGTCAGGAGAGATCAGTCCCTGGAGAAAGACATCATGTTTGGGAGAGTGGCAGGTCAACGCAAAAGAGGAAAAGCCTCCACCAGATGTATTGACACAGTGTCTGCAACAATGGGCTTAAACATAAATAAGATTGTTTGCCTGGCACAGAATCGGCAAGTGTTTCGATCTGCTCTCTATAGGGTCGCTATGAGTCAGACTCAACTTGACGGCACCTAACAACAACAACAACAACAACAACAACAACAACAACTAAACAACTAGACCTTATCACTGGCTGTTGCTTCCCACAAACCTCCCACTGCTGCCCTTTCTCTGCAGGGCACCACTGTGCAGCCTCTTCCATGGATGGGCTTGGAAAGAACTTTCTCCACATTCTGGGGGAAGGAGGGGATTTCATAACCCTGAAACTTGGGAAAAGCTGTTGGAATCTATCTGTTCTCAGAAGCCAGTAAGGCTGACCTCAACAGAGGGGCTTCTGGCTCCACTGCTTGTTCCGGCTTTGAAGAACTGTGTTTGTATGTTATTATCCTGAGCTGCCTTATGATAGAGCCAAAAAAGCAATCTCCTCTTCATTTTATGCTGCTATTTTCTTAGCAGTGAGGAAATGGTATGGGTTTTGTCTTGAAAAATATGTGCTAATTTCTTTTTTTGATCATAAATATTTTGATAATTTGTAGATGATTCAAAGAACATGTACCCATCAACTGCAGTATATACTGGTGTGTGTAGATACTCGTGCATGTATTTGTTGTACTGATGTATATGTTCATTAGGGATTTACATATTCTGTCTGCTTCTATTCACCATCTAGTAATTTTATTTCTGTGGTTGCTTTTCTTTCATTGTTGGATTTTACAGAAACAGATTCTTTTGCCAAAAGTATAAGTAGCCAATGGATCTGAAGGGATGTTTTTGTTTTGTTTTGGGGTTTTTTGGTTTTGTTTGTCTGTTTTTGTGGGACTGGAGAGTTGACCCCAGGACCTCATGCATGGTTTTGCCAGTGCCTGTGAATGAGCTGCACCCCCACCCCATTTTTTGCTTTTTATTTGAGACAGGCTCTCACTAAGTTACCCAAGCTGCCTCTGGGCTCAAACTTGTGATCCTCCTGCCTCTGCCTCCTGTGGAGTCACAGGAGTTATAGGCATGCACCACCATAGCCAGTGGTTCTGAAGTTTTAAGAGCATTCATGTTTCTGATTTTTCACAAAGAGCAATTTTCACTCTAACGCCCTCCCGTAGGCTCAGTTTCACAGGTCCTCTCTTTCCACAGCTGCCAGAGGTTGAGAATTAGAACCTGGCTCTCAAGGAGGTTCCACTGGCTGGCTGGCTGGCTGCATGGAATGGACTTGTTGGCTCCATTATTTCCTCTTTGTTTTCACCAAAACTACATTCATCCTACTGACCAGTTATTGTATGATCACTGTTGTATTGTCACACATTCTGTAAGTATTCTCAATTTGTTTCCTATGATCTGCAAATTTTATTTTCTTCTCAATTCTATTGATATAGGGACAGATCCAGGAAACACAACTCTCCGTAGGATACTAGGCAAGTACTAAGTATTGTTAAAAGCACTGCTAAACATTGTTTCCCCCATGTGTCTGTCAGTTTGCCATACTGTGAGGGCTTGTATGTTGCTCTGATGCTGAAAGTTTTGGCACCAGTATTACAAATACCAGCAGGGTCACCCATCATGGGCAGGTTTCATCTGAGCTTTCAGACTAAGACAGACTACAGAGAAGGACATGGCTAACTCACTCCTGAAACAACTAGCTATTGAAAACCCTATGAATAGCAGAGAATCATTGTCAGATATAGTGCCAGAAAATGAGCCCCCCAAGTTGGAAGGCATTCAAAAGATGACCAGGGAAGAGTTGCCTCCTCAAAGTACAGTCTACCTTAATGACAGGAATGGAGGAAAGACCCAGGCATTTGCTGATGTGGCAAGAATTAAAATGAGAAGAAATAACCATAAACATCCTTTAATAATTAGAACATAAAGTGTATGTAGTATGAATCTAGGAAAATTAGAAGTCACATAAACATTGACATTCTAGGCAATCAGTGAACTAAAATCGACTGGCATGGGCCATTTTGAATTAGATAATCATATTATTTACTATGCCAGGGGGCTTGGGTTTGGCTTAGTTGGTAGAGCACCACTCTGTCCATCCCAAGGACCAAGGTTTGATCCTCAGCACCACAAGTATGGGAGAATGGGCCCAGCAGCTCACTCCTTGAAACAACTGGCCACTGAGATCCCTAGGAATAGCAGATGAAGCACAAACACAGTGCCTGGTAGCCTCAGAGCACCTACGAACCATCCCAAAGGGAAGCACTGAATTTATTGCTTTTTGTCCCACCACTGTGGCATCAGACCCCATCAGATCTTTGAAGCTAAGCAGTGTTGGACCTGGTTAGTACTTGGATGAGAGACCACCTGGGAACACAAGATGCTGTTGGCTTGGGAGAAGGACCTGGCAACCCACTCTCAAAAAAAAAAATCAGCCATTGAAAACCCTATAAATAGTAGAGAAGCACTGACAAGAGTGTTTCGTATCTTGTACATAGGGTCACTATGAGTTGGACACTTACTTGACGGCACCTAACAACAACTATGCTGGGAATGACAGATTAAAGAGAAATAAGGTTGAATTCATCACCAAAAAAGACATACCAAAATCTGTACTGAAGTACAATGCTGTCAGTGCTAGAATAATATCTATATGCCTACAAGGAAGGCCAATTAATATGACTATTATTCAAGTTTACCCACTTACCACTAAGGCTACAAATGAAGATAGGGAAGATTTTTACCAGCTTCTGTAGCCTAAAAGTGATTAAAAATGCAATCAGGATATACTGATAATTACTGGTGACTGGAATGCAAAAGTTGGAAACAAAGAAGGATCAGTAGTTGGAAAATATAACTTTGGTGACAGAAACAATGCTGGAGATTGCATGACAGAATTTTATTAGACCAATGACCTTTTCATTGCAAAGCACATTTTTTCATCAACATAAAAAGTGACTATCCACATGGAATTCACCAGTTGGAAGATACAGGAACAAGATTGACTACATTTGTGGAAAGAGGTCATGGAAAAGTTCAATATCAAAATCAAAGCAAGAATAGGTGCTCATTGTGGATCAGACTATCAACTGCTCATATGCAGGTTCAAACCGAAACTGAAGAAAATCATAAGTGCACAAGAGTCAAGGTATGACTTTCAGTATATCCCACCTGAGTTCAGAGACCACCTCAAGAACAGGTTTGATGTGCTAGACACTAATGATAGAAGACCAGATGAGTTGTGGCCTGACATCAAAGACATCATTCATGAGGAAAGCAAAAGGTTATTAAAAAGACAGGGAAAATGAAAAGACCAAATTACATGCAAAAGAGGCTCTGAAACTTGCCCTCAAATAATGAGCAGTAAAGTAAAAGGAAGACATGACAAATTTAAAGAAGTAAATAGAAGGTTTCAAAGGGCAACTCGAGAAGACAAAATCAAATATTATAATGATGTGTGCAAAGAGCTAGAGATAGAAAACCAAAAGAGAAGAACATGCTCCATTTTTCTTAAGCTTAAGGAATTCAAGAAAAAAATCAAGATGGAAAGAATACATATAGTCATAATACCAAAAAGAATTGATGGATGACCAACCATTTCAAGAGGTTGCATGTGATTAGGAACCAATGGTACCAAAGGATGAAGTAGAAGCTGCCTTGAAGGAATTGGTGAAACACAAGGTGCCAGAAATTGATGGAATACCAATAGTGCTGTATCAACATGCAGATACAGCACTGGAGGTGATTATTGAATGATATCATTAATACCACACATAAGTAAAATTTTGCTAAAGATCATTCCAAAGTGACTAAAGTAATAAGGAACTGTCAGAAAATCAAGGCTGATCCAGAAGAGGGGGTGGAACCATGGACATCATTGCTGATATCAGATGGATATTAGCTGAAAGCAGAGAATACAAGAAAGATGTCTGTCGTTGTAGTAGTCTATCTATGTTTTATTGACTATGCAAAGGTATTTGACTTTGTGGATCATAACAAATTATGGATAACATTGCAAAGAATGGAATACCAGTGCACTTTAATTGTACTCACAAGAAACTGTACATGGACCAGGAGGCAGTCAAACAGAAGAAGGAAACATTGCCAAGTTTAAAGTCAAGAATGTTATGCAGCATGGCGGTATTTTTTCACAATACCTCTTCAATCTCTCTGCTGAGAAAATAATCTGAGAAGCTAGTCTTTATGATGAAGAACATGGCACCATGATTGTCTGCATTATGTAGATGACACCACTCTGCTTGCTGACAGTGAAGAGGATTTGAAACATTTACTGTTGAAAATCCAAGAACACAGCCTTCAGTATGGATTGCATCTGAACATCAACAAAATAAAAAAATCCTTACAACCGGGTTAATATGCAACCTCATAATAAATGGAGAAAAGATTGAGGTTATCCAAGATTTCACTTTACTTGGTTCTACAATCAACACCCATGGAAGCAGCAGTCAAGAAGTCAAAAGACAAATTGCATTGGAAAAGCTATTGCAAAATACCTCTTGTGTTGAAAAGTAAAGATGTCACATTGAAGATGAAGATGTATCTGACCCACGCCAGGTATTTTCAGCCACATCGTACAGTGGTGAAAGCTGAACATTGAATAAGGGAGATAGGAGAAGAATTCATGCTTTTGAATTATAGTGCTGGAGATGAATATTGATCACACCAGGGACCTCAAAGTGAACCAGCAGAAGCTGCAATGCCAGCTGCTCTGGAGGACTGAAGAATCCCTGCTTCCTCTGCCCACCTAAGAGCTGTTGCACATAGGGCCTTAGGAGTCTCAATCTCCTGAGCCTACATAGAAGCTGTAACACTTACAGGGCCAAGGACTCTCAACCTCCTTGGCCTACTTAAGTACTGTAACACTAGAAAGTGCCACTTGCTGCTGCTGCTGCTACTATTTCTCTGTCTGCTGTCACTGCCTGCTGATGTTAAACACTCAGGGATACACACATGGCCAGACATCAGTACCTGAAGAGCTTTTCCTTGCATGCCTATGATTTCTATCCAGGTAGAGAAGAAGGACTCCAGCTATCGGTTCAGAAACATAATCATCTCAGTTTTGAGCTCTAGTGTTACAAATTTTGAGTTCTGAGTAAAGTCTTTTTATGGTATTCCAATCTATGTATAAAATATTATACATATACATAATATTCCATTATATTTATATAAATATATACTCATTACTGTGTATTATGTACACTATGGACATAAAAGTAGTATTTTATTACTTTCATTATTATCCTGCTATGTTTCCCTCCCTCCTGTTTGCTTTACTTCAGGTTTGTGAAGTGGCCATGAAATATGTTGTCAATTTTCTCTGCTTATCCTGAGCAGCTCTGCTCAGACCTTTGCTTTGTTCTTGTATAGTGTGCTCAACTTTCCTACCCTTTTAGAAACTTACTGTCCCACCACCATACCACATATAGCCTGAACTTTGTATTAAGAAGTGACTTCTTATTTTATGTACTTTTTGTGGCCTGAAGATGCAAGGGGAGCAGAGGAGGCTCTTTTGGGCTGGAAGCCCTCCTTGTTGGGTGATTTGAGTTCTACTCTCAGTTGTTCTGGGCCAGGTCTTACTCCCTCCAAACAGGAAAGTGTAGCACCCCTCAGGTTAGCAAGCAGCTCAGGAAAGAGGAAGAACAGGTAGCACTTCTTGCTTCTACTGACATTCTAGATATTTTTTACTGAGTTTTCCCCAGTCAGATCCCTTACCCCCTTAGTGTACCTTTCTACAAATTAGGACATTGTAGGAAACATAAGGAGTATACTAGGGAAAGAGAGAGAGCTGGAAAAAGATTTTGATAATTTTTAAGAGTTTGTATAGGAATCTTCCCTTATTGTGACTTCTGAGGCTTATAGATGTGATTGGGATGTCACTTCCCACTGTGCCAGACTCTTTCTGTGATTGTCACTGTGAAATTCAAAGAACAGGCTTTCTTTCTTCTTATTAAAGTTGGAGCAAGGTAGAAGAGCACCTCTCTTTTCTGTTTCTGCAAGTGTTCAAGGTAGAAGCTACTGCGGTCTGCTCTCTTCTATCACTTTTATCTATGATCCTGTCTGGACATCACCTTTCCACTTTTGTTACTGTGATGCCCTGGGACAAGGAACACATTCTGGTTCTCATAGCATTCTAGGAAATATAGGTGAAATAGGCAACATCAAAGATGTTTAACATCTTGATGGTATTCTTCAATATTCTAATGAAGTGAATTTTTGTGTGTCCTACCATAGCAAATATGAATCAAAATGAAAACAATAACAAAAGGCAACTCCTTTATTTCTATGATCATGTATCTTCTCATTTAATTCACTAGAAATTGAATTATTCTATTCACTTCTTTTCAAAGCTTTGACAGCCCTCGGTCAGTGTCTTTAAGCATTTTATATGTGAGATTATTTCTAAATTTTAATTGCAAATTTTTAATTTGACATAATTTCAAACTTAAAAGTTGCAAGAATTATGCAAGGAAATATGCCATTTGCAGACATTCTCCAGTTGTTAACATTTTACTACACTTGCTCTTTCATTCTCTTTTTCTCCTAAAAAAAACTTAGCATATATTTGCTAAGAACAAGGACTCATATTTACATAGTAACAGTGACATTATCAAAATCACAGAATAAATACTGAGATCTAAATCAGATACCTTAATTAAATTTCACCAATTATTCTAATAATTCATTTATAGAAAAGAAAGAAAGAAATTAAAAGAACCAATTTTTTTCTACTCCAAGATCTAAATTGACATCATATCTTATGCTTCATTGTCACATTTCTTTTATGTTTTATAATCTGTAATAGAGCCACACTTTAAGTCTTTTTGTCTTTTATTTCCTTAATGCTTTTGAAGAGTAAAGGCCAATTATTTTGTAGGATATTTTTCATTTTGGGTTTTCTTAGTTTTCCTCCTAATTTTGCACTTTCTTTCTGGAATGTCTCAGAAATGATGCTTTGATCACTTGGCTGAAAGGGTGTCCGGCAGCCAAGTTTCTCCACTGTATCATTATTACCTTTTGTTAATAAGTAATTTATGGAGAGATACTTTGATACTATGTGAATGTTCTCTTCCTCAACAAACTTTGACGTACTTTTAATATCCATGAATGTTTCTTAATCAAGTCCTTTTTACTAGAATAAGTGCCAAATGATGAACTTCTAAATCCGCCATTCCTTCTACATTCATTACTTGGTAACTAAGTAAGAGCTTTAGTAATAAGAATTTTCTTCCTCTTCCATGTATTTATTTTTTCTTTTATTTATATCAGTATGAATTCATGATTTATTTTACTCAATGGTATGTAATATGTTACTTTGTTGTTGGGTGCTGTAGAGTCAGATCCAACTCATGGTGATCCTATGTGCAACAGAACAAAACACTACCAAACACTGTGGCATGCCTATGATCTTTTTATATTCAATTGGGACCCAACTCGAGGGTACGTAACAACAAGTATCAGGTAATGTTAATTATTTACACAGTAGAACATTTAAGGCCAACAGCCTCTGGATACGGTAGTCACCAACAGCTGTGAAGACAAGATGGAAATAGATTCTAGATGTGATGAATTTATAATTGATCAGGATATCTACTACAATTGTTTTCAAATTTCTGTTGACAAGCTGTTTATGACCAACATGACTCTAACAATGCATGTGGTGTTGGTAGAAGTTGATTGTGAATATGTAACATGACTCCCCTTCAAATTGCTTGCCTTTGATGTCATTCTACCACTGTGCAGAAAATCCTCCCAAGCAAAGATTGCCCTGTACTATTGGGAAGAAACATTCAGAAATCCAACTTCACTAAACTAGTCTCAAGATTTCCTGAGGTGTCCATTAAGGATCCATTGTCATTTCAGATGGGTTGAATAACTGCACCTATTTAGCTGAAGGCCAGGAATGGCTGTTTACTTAATGGAGAAATATGAAACAACCTTGAAGACCTCATACAAGGAGTCCACACTGTCACCTAGGCTGGCTTGTCTACACGGTTCTACAACAGAAAGTAAGTGAAATCAATTTTTCTCTGCTACTTACATTGACCATGTTGTGGACAACTTTGTTTGCCTCTCTGAACCTTAATTTCATCTTTATAACTGATAAACAATCTTGGCTAGAAAAAAATGCTAGGAAACTCCCTTTTGGGCCTGAGATTCTGTATGAGTTAGTTTGGGTTGCCACAACAAAATACAATAGACTGGGTGTCTTAAATAACATGCGTGTATTTCTTATAGTTCTTGGAATTCCAAGACCAAGGTGCTTGCAGATCTGGTTTCCAGTGAGGGCCATCTTCTGGGTTTGCAGGTGGCCACCTCTCACTGTATCCTCACATGGTGGCGTGAGAGAGAGAGAGAGCTCTGATCCCTCTTCCTCTTCTTCTAAGGCCACTCATCCTATCATGGGAGCACCATCCACATGACCTCCTCCAACCCTAATTCCTCCCAAACACTTCAACTCTAAATATTGTCAGATTGCAGGCTGTGGTTTCAACATGTGAATTGGCAGGGGACACAGTCCATAACAGACACTTTACCTTAAGGAATCATATAATGAAGCCCCGTTAGGGGTCACCAAAATGCCAAGTTAGTAAATGCCTATGGACCTAGATCTATAAGCATATCATTAGTGAAAATCTAAATATTGGTCTGAATTTTATGTAACTGTATTTACCTAAGAGAGGCTGCAGAGAAGAACATCTGGGCACATGTGGATCATGAACAATAAGGCTCATAAAATGTAACACCTGGGCCTCCTACCTGAGTAGCTTAATGGAGATGGGCAGAGGACAGCACTTCCCAGACAGGCCTTCTTCCCTTTTGCACACAGCTGACTGCAGGTCTCTGCCCATCTGGGGAAAGACAACCTGAGAACCTCAATGATCTTTCACAAAAGGCCCTGCCTCCTTCCTTCCCATGAGCATGTGCCAGCTCCCACCTGGTAGGAGACTACAGAGTAGGCCCTTCATCTTAAGGATCTCTCTTCGACCCCTTTGTCCATTGTTCCATTGAAGGGTAAACACATGTGTAATTAGGCTGTAAATTGAGTGACTTGCCTTGGCAATTTCTAAGTCAAAATAATAATATCTTACCTTACATAATTACTGAGAGGCTTAAGTAACATATATTAAAAACTGTCAGGAATAGGCCCAGCCTACTATGTCACTGACCGGTAGTTCCTTTTATTATTGACCTTCATAACAATAATACTAAGATATATAGAATGTAAAACCAAGAGAAAAAAACTGTCTTTGTTTACAAAAGACTGTTTGCTCTTGTGAAGAGCCTGTACAGCTGGAAACTTGCCTTTGCAAACTTGTATGACATAGTTCCTGACCCAGTCATCCTGAAGAATAAGATGCAATTAAAAGGCTCACAGGGTCATACACATCACCTTGTGCCATCTGGTATCTGGCTTGATGCTGCGGTTCCAAGGATTCACTGAGCCTGGGTAAGCTTTGGTGACAAAGACAGTATATTCAAGAAACTGAAAATGCTCCCAGATGATTCATCTGTGGACTTCATTTGGAAAACATGGCTTTAACCTCAGACAACATTTTCAAAGTAGGAAATCTATAGGTGAAAACTATAGTCATTTGAGGTGAACGTTATAAGGCAGAGGTCACCCACATCAAACTAAGAGCAAGCTAGTTCATTCAGTCATTGAACAGATATCAGATTGTTGATATCATGAATAATTATAAGGGATAAGGTGGGAGAGAGAGAGAGAGAGAGAGGGAGAGATCCTTTCAAGGTAGGGAAGTAATAAAATAAAGATGGATATTGGCTGGTATAATTTATAAGATGTGAAGTTCTCAGGGCACAGTGGCACACACCTATAATCCCAGTGACTCATGAGGCAGAGGCAGGAAGACTGCAAGTCTGAGGCCAGAGGCAGTCAGCATTCCTTAGTAGGACCCTGTTTCAAAATAAAAAGTGAAAAATGGGCTGAGGCTGAAGCTCAGGGGTAAAGTGCTTGCAAAGCATGTGAGAGGCCCTGGGCACAACCTCCAGTACTACAACACAAACAATAAAGATATGGAGCTTAAAGCTGGGGCTTTTAAGGAGGACAGAGAAAGAGTGTCCTAGAAATAGCAAAGAGAAACAAGAATACCTCAACTCAGCAGAACAAAGGTAGTAGACGTGAAAATGTTGAACTCATTAGTAGGAGCACAGTGTCTTTACAGGAGAGCCTTGAAGGTTTCAGCTATGGTGAAAGTAAAGGGATCATTCAGAGAAGCAAGAAGGCTGTGCTTTGCTGATGGTGAACTCTGAGTTCCAAAGAGTCCAGTGAAACAGCTTAGGGAATTGGGGTCATTAGAGACGGGGTCACATTGGGAAAATGATTTCAAACTGTACAGAGCTACCTATTAGAGTTTGGGGAAATCAATTTAGTACACTATGATGAGTATTTCAAAAAATAAAAGAGAAATAAATAATATTAGCCCAGACTGCATTATACGTATAGAATTAAGTACAGTTTTATGAATCCTTTGTTTCAAGTCCATGTGTATGGTGCAGATGTAGGGTATGTGTGGTATACTTACACACTGGCATTCTGTGTGATGTATTTATGTGCCTGTATGTGATGTGTGACATAGTGTGCATGGTGTGGCATATGCATGTGGTGTGGTATATATGGTGAGTGTACATGTATTGTGTAGTATATATAATATGATATATGTGTGTGGTGTGTAGATATGGTATGGTGTATGTATTACGTAGTCCACAGGTGTGGTATACATTTATGTGCATGATATGAATGTCTATGTGCTATGGACATGCTATGACCTAAATGTTTGTGCCCTTCAACATTCATATGGTAACATGAGGTGACCTAAGTAGCCTTGGGTTTCTCATGACATCAAAACACCATATAAAGGTTAAAATTAGGGTCATACAATACCACACATATGCACACGCATCTTCAAGGAAGCCCGTGGTAGTACGGTATGAGAGACAAGGGAGTGTCTAACTTCCCCCTCTCCCCGCCTCAGCCAGTTGTATAACCAAGGAAGGTTGGACCACAGAGAACTCTACTGAATACTGTGAAAACAAAATTCTGGGGAAAGAAGGTTCTCTGAAATAAGGAGTTTACTGAGCCATTACAGATGCAAGCCAGAAAAGGATGAGTAGGTCCTGGGGCAGCTTCCATAACCAGCAGCAGAGAGGCTAGATACCAGCTAAAAATAAGTCTGCAGGACCTGAGAGATAAGAGCATTTTTATAACAGAAATTTGAGGAAAGAAAGCACAAATTTCCACATTGAGCTTACACTGACTATAGATAAAAGGGGCAGGATAATGCAAAGCAGGGAAAGTTTGGGCATAGGAGTACTGTCATCAGGAGAGGAACTTGTTACATCTGGATGGGTTGGGATTAACAAATTGTTGGGTGTGGTGGTGTACTCCTGTCATCCCAGAATTGGGAAGTGGAAGGCAAGAAGATCACAAGGTCCAGGCTAGCCTGTGCTACATGTTGAGACCCTGTTTTTTCTCTCTCTCTCTCTCTCTCTCTCTCTCTCTCTCATCATAGAATGTGGTACTGTCTTTTGCTGGTTTGCTCTTAAAGCTACTAGCTGATTAACTCCCTTTCTCTCTCCTTCCCTCCATCCTCTGGCTCTTGCAATTAAATTTAGCCCATCTCTGAGTTTTTCTTTTATCGGTAACAAAGTCAAAGGAGAGGAGACCAAAGTATCAGGATAACTGGATGCAGACTGGGATTTGGGGCATGAGATAATGATGAAAATCCTTAATGTCACCTTAGCAAACACCATGTGATGTCTTGGGCCTGACTTGGGCGAGCTCATATTGACTTGGCATCTTGGTCTTGGCACAGGATTCAGTTTCAATTTTAGGGAAGTTGCTGCTACTCCTAGCACCATCTCTGCAGTAACATTAGTCTCATTGGCTCCCAGGGAACTTGGCTTCTGGAAATTTAGATTTTATTCACCCAGAGTTGGAGGACTTCAATGTCCAGACAGAAAAAAAAAATGTCTAAATCCAAACTCCCTCCAATTCCTCCCAAGTCCTTCCCTGGTGAGGTCAACCGGAAAGGTGGAAAGGATGAACTCCAGGTCTTTTCTTCCCTTCTCACTTTGTGCCTGTAAAGATGACATATTAAAGGACAAGGCACTACCAAAGATTACATAAAATTACATGAGGCAGAATAAAATATGTATTCAAAGGTAACTAGCTGGGGACGGAGAAAGGAGCAAAAAGAAAGTCATTATGCAAATGCATGGCCACCCAAAGCACTTAGCCCTTGAGGAGTGTTGTCAGGTCCAAGAGGGTTTCAGATGTTGTTTTTGTTTTTGGTAGAGTTCATCCAATGTCAGGTCAAAATGCAACTTCCTAAAGACTGCTGTTAGTGAGCTTTTAAAACATCAGTCCTTGCACCTTTATTTTTAGTCTGTTTAAAGATTCATCTCCTAGCTCCTCTCGGTCTGGTCTAGGAAGGCCCAGCCATCTCTCCACTGGCTCTCACTAGCAGCCACAGTGCGGACCTATGCATGTCCTATTCCCTGTGCTGCCTAGGTGGGAGGGCTGGCCATGGGGCTCCTTTTTTATGAGACTAGCTATTTGTATTTGTATTCTCACCGAGAGCCCCACACCAGGAACAGTGATATAGGTAAGTAACTAGTAAACCAGTGCCTGCAGCTGTCCCACTGTGGCATCTGATTCCACCGGATCTCAGAAGCTAAGCAGGGTTGGGCCTGGTTAGTACTTGGTTTGGGACAGTATGGGAACACCAGGTGATGTAGACTTGGGAGAAGGACCTTGCAACCCACTCTCAAAAAACAATCAGCCATTGAAAACCCTATGAATAGCAGAGAAGCACTGACAATAGTGTTTTGTGTGTTGTACATAGGGTCACTATGAGTTGGACACATACTTGACAGCACCTAACAACAGTAAACTAGCAGTCCTTCAAAAGAGCTTTGGTAAACACCAAGGCATGCATACATTTCAAATGTAACTAGAGGGAGGAAGGGTTGGGTCTAAAGAGAGATTTTTTTGAAAGTTCCCATCATGCACCCTTTTTTGCTTCTGTTATGTCATGAATGAACTCTTCCAGCATGAGAATCATGGGAAAGGATATACTTTCAACAGGTAGCTATGATATTTAAGATTTAAAGTAAGGATGTCTCAATGGTTAGGGTCATCTAAATTTAACAAATTTAGTTCTGCCAAGAAATGTTTCACTGGGATGTGTTGTCACAAGCTTCCCATATGGAGGTATTCTATAGTATATCTATCAGTAAAGAGTCCACATGTTCATTTTGTTGGAACAGTGGTACAGGTTTAGGAATGAAAGCAGAATTGCCCTTCTGTGTTTTACTGTTTGTGAGATTGTGACTGATAATAATGAATGGTAGTGCAGGGGAATAATTGCATTAAGTACATTAGTACAGATGAGAATATATAGTATGGCATGTAGCCATCAGGATCATAGCACAGATCTATTTAGGGTTCTGCTACTGTGTTTTTGCTCCAGCATAAAAGAATAGACTCTCAGTCTATAGACACAAAAAACCAGGACGGCTAACATCTACTCTCAAAATGCCCCATATCCTGCAGCGTTAGTCTAAAGTTTAGATTCTATTACTCTCCCAGAATAAATTAAAATGGCCTTATAGTAGTGCCTCTGACTTTCTTTTCATTAATTTTTGAAACAATTATTTCCAGATGCTGTGTCTAGGTGAGCTGGAAAAACGTTTACTCCAATGCAATGAGTTTTAGCTTTGCACAGTTTGAGCCAAGTCTAGCTTCCTGTACTGTTCAAATACAGATGCCTAACAGGGATATTCAATAAGAAACCAGAAGGAACAAGAGTTGTCCACTTTACAGACTAAACAAACTCTCCCTCAAAAATATCTACCCAACTTGGTGACCTCCATTCCTCAGAGCAGTTACTGGTAACTTTAAGCTATTTGAATCAACTTAAGGATATGAATGGACATGGCCTCTTGTGATTTTAAAGCTATTTTGTCTTATCTTTTTCTCTATTTTATTTCAGTTTTTCATTTTAGCATTCTACATTATTTTACAATCTTTTATTTTAATGGAAAGTTGGCATAAGGGAATGATTCTCAAGTAAAGTCTATATGCTCCTCTTCCTAGACCTCCTCAGTTACCTCAGATGGGACCCTTTCAAGGTCCTAAAATAAACCTTCCAATCCCATCCTGAATTATTCTGTTGACTTTAAAGAAGTCTCTGTGGGAAAGATTCTCAGCCTCTAACCCTACTCACTGCTCTTTCAAAACCTCAATGTACCTACTGAAATATTTCAAACCCTTTTAAACTGAGTGGTTAAATCAGTCTCAGAAAGAACTGGGAAGGAGGAGTGGGACACTGCACAAAGGCCCAGGGATAGCACATAGACTTACCTCCACCCCACACCCGCAGCACCCTCTGGGATTTTCCATGGAATGAGATGCCCTTGGGTGACCACTGTTTGGGTTACTTTTCTCATCACTGTGACAAAGTACCTGACAGAAACAACATATGGCAGAAAGATTTATTTTGCCTCACAGTTCAGATTTTAGTCCACAGTGGCAGGGAGATATTGTGGCAAGGCCTGTGGCAAAGGATTTCACATCATTGCATCAGGAAGCAGACAGAGCAACTCGAACTGGAGGCCTAGTTAAAATCTCCAAAGACCCACCCAGGGACCTACTGCCACCAGCCAGGTCCTACCTTCCAATGTTCCATAGTCTCCCACTACAGTTCCACCACCTGGGGATCTCACCTTCAAACACATGACCTTTGGGAGACATTTTAGATTCAAATCATAACAATGGCACATAGGTGTTGAGTGGGCATTCCACCATGCTAAGGAAACAGGGCCGCAAGGAAGAGTAGTAGCTGGACAAAAAAAGGATCCTACTATTCAGTCTTGAGATGGAACAGAGATTTTCAAGCCCTACTTGCTCTGCCTTAGGTGGTCATCCACATCATTACAATCATTATCACTGTGAAAATATACCATAATTATTAACAAGGGTATGTGATTTTCCCTAGATGTGTAGAAATATAAGTTATGATGAAAATACTGTGGATGTTTGGAAGTATATTTGTCTGTTTTATGTGACTTGCAAAATACCTGAGGCAGGCTCATTTACACAGAAAAGAAGTTCATTTTGGTTCATAGTTCCAGAAGGGTGAGGTCTAGGGTCAATATCTGGTGATGGCCTTCTCACTAGCAGAATCCCAAAGTGGCATAAAACCTCACATGTCAAGAGACAGGGAGAATACATATATTTGTGTCTCTCCTGCTTCAAAGGCCACAAATATTCATCTGGGAGTACCACCCCAGTAACCTTATGCAACTGTAATCATTTCCCAAAGGCCCCCTCCCACTTCTAAACACAATAGTTGGTTAAGTTTCCCCCTTCTTGATGCCATTAACATATGACTTTGGAGATTAAACTCCAGCATGAAGGTGAGGGGACAAACCATTTTTGAAGCACAGCAGGGAATTTTTTTAAATTAATTTTATGGAAGGACTTGGTAGGCTCTATTTGCATGGAAGACTCTAGACCATGTTGGCTGAAATTTAAAGTACACCTAGAGATAGAAGTGAGAAATTATCAAGCAGTTGGGATAAGCCAAGTGAGTGTCTAAAGCAAAGACAGAACTAGGGGAAGAAAATGAGAAGGTAAATTCTAGTAATATTTAGGAAATAACCTGTAACCCAACACTGCAATTAAGAGTCCTATGAATCTAAGAAATTCTTTTGCCTGAAAGTCAAAAGATAGATTGAAGACTCAGGCTTTAGTGGCCCATTTATTAGAGGAATACAATTCACTCAAAATAAACCCTTGATTTGAGAAAAAGGAATGGAAGGACTGAGATATTTGACCCAGTAAACTGGCTTATTATAAATATTCTTTGCAATTCATGATTCCTTGCTGTGAGGTGTTATTGAATCATGTCCAACTCATAACAACCCTATATGTACAACAGACAAAACACTATCCAACACTGTGCCATGCCCAGCACTGTCAGTGTTTTTCTGCTATTCATAGGGTTTTTGATGGCTGGTTATTTGGGGGAGTGGGCTTTCAGGTCCTTTTCCCAAGCCTATAGCACCAGGTATTCCCAGGAGTCTCCCATCCAAGGTCTAACTAGGCCAGATCCTGCAACTTCTGAGATCAGATGAGATCAGATGCCAGGATGGTATAGCTGTAGACTCTATTGCATTAGATGACATTAAAATTTGTGTGTCCTTTATACCACCAACTCAGAGTATTATTTTGAAGTAGAAGCAGAAAAGAATATACAAAAAGGCAAGATGGAGGGTGGGAGTAGACACACCTTCTGGAAAAAAAAAGCTCTTGGAAAATATCTTTCTGGGGAAAAATGTTCTTTGTACAGTGATTTCTTTTTTTTTTTTTGTTTGTTTGTTTGTTTTTTGGATGAGGGCAGAAATTTGCCCGAGAAGGAATGCATTCACTGAGGACGCTTATTACTATTCTAGTTTCCAAAGGCACAGTTCCATAGCTATGGTGGTAAATTTGATTGTCAAACTGATTGGACTGAGAGAGGCCTGGAAGATTAGTAAGGCACACCTCTGGGTGTGCCTTAAGGGTGTTTCCAGAGGCTATTAGATCGTAAGGGCTGTGAGCCAATCAATGGTTTAATGCATTGATGGATTCAAAATTTGAATAGAATACTGAGAGATGGCACAACTGTAGAAGATGAGACTTAGTTGGAGGAAGTGAGTGGCTGGGGGTATGTTTTAGAATGGTGTATCTTCCTCTTGGCCCCTTCCTGTTTGCTTCCTGGCTTGCATGATATGAACACATTTCCTCCACCATGCCCCCTTCCTCCATAGTGTTTCTGCCTGGCCACAGACCTAAAAGCAATGGAGGCAACCAACCATGGCTAAAACCTGTGAAATCATGAGCTAAAATAAATCTTTCCTCCTTTAAATTGTTTAAGTATTTATCATAGCCTGCAGCCATACCTCTGTGGTGTCTGATCCCATCTGATCTCAGAAGCTAAGGAGGGTTTGGCCTGGTTAGTACTTGGATGGGAGACTACCTGGGAACACCAGGTGCTGTAGGCTTGGGAGAAGGATCCGGCAGCCCACTCCCAAGAAACAGTTATTGAAAATCCTATGAATAGCACAGAAGCACGACAATAGTGTTTTGTCTGTTGTACGTAGGGTTGCTATGAGTCAGACACCAATTCGATGGCACCTAAAAATAATAAGTATTTATCACAGTGATGAAAAAAACAGACCTAACACAATACTCAAGACCTTTCTTTTAAAGAGTCTCCTTTGTGTAGTGTAATAGTTTTGTTAAATTCCACTGCATCCAAAACTCTGGTGATCCTGAGATATAAAAGAGACTCATACTATGGGAAACGCTGACTCTACCCTTCTTCAATTTATTTGTATTTCTTTATTTTAAAAAAGTCTCCTCATGCATTTGTTTAAGCAAGACCTTCCTGTCTGGTTCCATGAGAATTTGAGGATGCTCACGGCCTGGATCCTGCTGGGAACTACAAAGGCTCAAATGTGGCACATCTGCTATAATTGTATCATGGCCATCTTTCATTAGTTAGTGACAACTTCGGCAGGGTGATGGAAGTTTGACTAATTCCTCCTAGAGATGGATGGTACGTGTTCATTGCAGAAGTAGTTCTCCAGCCCAACCTACAATTCTGGGTTCCCTCAAGCCTCACATTGCATCAAGAGAACTACTTTCAAATCAGATGCGGCAGTTTTGGGGTATGATTCAGAGAAAAATTTTAAAGGTCTAAGAGGTGATTCTTTCCATCCTTAAGGCTTAGAAATGACAGCTCTAATAAATGAATTTGTTAATTATTTTATTCTACTAAAGAGAAAAGCCTATGTTTAGTTTGCAGCATCTATCATAGATCAAACATGGCATTTATCATAAATCTTACATGATTTGACAAGTGTGTCATGGACCAGAGAAAAAGCTTAAATAATTTCCCTGGGGTTATAAATATGCGCATGTCAAAGCCAAAGCCAGAATTCACACTCTCTGACTTTCTAGACTGTTTTATGTGTGAGATCTGCTGTCATTCTTCATCCCGTCTCTGATATAGTCAAGTGGAATGAGAATAAGAGAGAAACAAAGAACCTCAGGGACGTTTGTATTTCAAGTCTTCCTTAATAAGTTTCAGGATCCAAGATCTGAATTCTGAGAATGATGAGAAAGATTCATAAATTTGGAGTCATATTTCAAATAAGAAAACTGTGAATTACTAATAATTACAGAACAAATGGAGGCCTAAAATCCAAAGAGAGACACAAGCTTCATAATAAAATAAGAAAGCCAACAGAAAAGTACATAATTTAAATTTAATGACAAGGCACATTTATTAGCCCCAGAACAAAATGAATATAGTTGTGTTAAGGATGATTATGTAAAGGAAAGAAGTTCATATGTTAAGTTTTACAAACCCAATTAAATTTGAAAAAAAGGATTAATATATGCTGTCTACTCCCAATATATGGGAGAAGGATATGGCAACCCACTCCAGAGGCAATCCCAAAACAATCAGCCATTGAAAAACGTATGAGGGTTGTATGAGTTGAACACGACAGCAACTAACAACAACAACAACAACAACAACAACAACTCCCAATACACGTGTAGCTGTACCACTGTGGTGTCCAATCCCATCATATCTCGGAAGCTAAGCAGGGTCAGAACTGATTAGTACTTGGATGGGAGACCACCTGGAAACATCAGGTGCTGTAGGCTTGGGAGAAGGACCTGGAAACTCACTCCCCCCCACATACAAACCAATCAGCCACTGAAAACCCTAGGACTAGCAGAGAATGTGTATATATGTGTGCATACACACACACATATATATATTTACATGTGCACATACATTGTATATATATGTATAAAGAGAGAATTTGGATTGTCTCGGTAAGACTAGTGTAAAACTGGTTACAATGTCTTTAATTATGAACAAAATTAAAATTTAAAAAGTGCTTTTAAAGTCAGTATTGGGGATGCAAAATTAAAGTTAAAAAGTGCTGTTCAAGTCAGCAGTAGGGGTGTAGAGATGGCAGAGGTTACCTTTGGTTTGGGGGTTTTGGGCTTCTGGTCAAAAAGAAATTAAGTTCCAGTCATAGGAACAAGCAAGGGTCTAAAGAGTGCATGGAAATCAATATGTCTGATTCAGAGCTAAGATTACCCATGAGGGCTGGAAACATGGTAAGGGATGAACAAAGAAATAGAGAAATAAGAAAGACTGTCTCTGACTTGGGTCCATCCTCTGACTGCACCCAGACATTTTTGAGCTCAAGGTTTATTCTAGTGTCACAAATAGCTGCTTAAGGGTTCTTTTGCTCTCTCTGTGTAGAAATCACAGATAGGCAAGGAACAACTCTATTAGTGTCGATGGCTCTGAGTTCCAGAGGCTTACAAGCTGGGCTTCCAACCCAGAAGCTTATAGCTCTAAGCCTTAAGAGCTAGAGACTTTTGACTTCTAGCTTTCCAAGCTGCAGGATTATTAATGTAGATGCTCAGGGCAGAGGCACATTGCTCTGCGCTTACAATGCTAAGACCGAGAAGCTCTTTAACTCTTAGTGGCTCTCTCAAACTCCTCTAGAGACAGGCAACTTGCAGTGTTCATAGTCTCTGCTCCTGCCTTCAGATCTTCACAGCCTCTTGCCATCTTTATTCTTGGCTTCTCTGCTGTCTCTCACCTTCTCGATACTTCTGCTATCCTTCATTGTCCTAGCTTCTTGCACTTTCGGTCCTTGGTTACTCCCTGGAACCTTCAGCTACCTCCTAGTGTTACGGCTCAGAGCTTCCGGGCATTGATGCTCTTGGCTCTTGATTTCTCTCTGGAGCTCTTCAACTGTCTCCTCATGGCTGCTGCAAATGCCAGGGCCAAAGGTCTTGGATATTTTGTCTGCCATTTGGGAAAAGCCTTTATTCAGCCTAATGTTGCAACATTGGTGGGGTGTAGTAATCAGGAGAGAAGTCTTCCAGACTGACCAGACAAGACGGAGAAATAGCCTGCTTACACATCGGGTTTTTCCTGAGGTTTCTCTCTCTCTGCGTTGTGGGTGGAAGCAAGAGGTGGGTGCCCCGATGCTGCACCCGGTGACGAGGCTGTGGCTGGAGCACAGAGCATCACACACAGGAGAGAAGGACAGGTTTATTCACAAAGGAGGGGAATGGAATGGAGGATGAGGGAGAGGGGAAAGGGGAGCTGGAGAAGGGAAGCGCTCAGCTGCTGTCTCTGCTGCTGGGGCAGAGACTCCTGGGTGTCATTATTCTTCCAGGTTGTAACTTTCACCACTTTGTGGGCCCTGTGCTTGACCCCTGGAGTTAAGCCTCGCGAAGCTGTCGGTCTGTGTAGGATATCCGGCGCTGTAGAGGTCGGGGTCGGATAGAGGTGGAAGGCAGGTTGAAGCATGATGAAGGCAGTTTGGAGGAAGGCTGAAGGCTAGGCTAGGCAGATGAGTAAATGGGCCTTGGGTTCCTTACTTTGGGCTCCTAAGCAACCGCAAGGACCTGGTGTTCAGAATGGCTGCTGATCTCTGAGCTCTGGAGTTTATATGGCCTGATAGTCAGCCAATTAGGAGAACAGAGTTGGATCAGAAATGACCAGTTGGGCACCAGGGGGGCTTTAGATGCTACCATATCTTAGGTGCCATCTTGGCCCACTCGATGGGAGGGGGGGGAAGAGTGAGATACCTGGATGCATAGCAAAGGTGACCAGTTGCTATCTTGCCCCATCCTCCAAGTGGGCTAGATGAGCTCCTGGGACTGGCCATGTTTGGGATACTCTCTATCGCCCTGGGAATCCGAACACTTACATAGCTAGAAAAGGATGGCATGCTTTTACTCAGATAGTAATTCTACCAATCACAGCTTTGCAGGCATCTGGCTTCCTGTTCCACAATCACACGCCTCACATTCCACCAATCACAGGCTTGTTGCTCAGTCCCCTGGGAGGAGGGAATAGCTGCAGGATAAGCAGGGTTATCCAGAGTTCACCAAGGATTGTCTTGCCTGGAGAGGAGTCTTCCAAAGTTGGTGTGCATTGTTTGAAGTGGTTGGGACTGCAGCAAGGCCTCCTGAGGTAGGAGTCATGGTTCTAGCAGCAGTGGTGATTGCAGAGGCCCTTGCAGGTGGAATGTCGTTTCCTCAGAGGGACCATAAAGTTTTCAAAGCAACCAGGATGCTATAATGGTGGTGTGGCTGGCCATCAAAAGAGGGGCTGCTTGCTTGACAGCTCTCTACTCAAGGCAGCGGAGCAGAAGGGAGGGATCTGACAGCTGTCAGTCAGAGTGTCAAATAGCCACCACCCCAAGCTTAGCTTGTTTGAAAGAAAAGTAAATATTAAAGTGTGCTTATAATAAAGACCCAATATGAATTTAACATTCTTAACAGTACCTACCAGTGCTTAATGCCCAGCCAAATGTCCATAGAAAAGGTTGGGTCCTTCTGATCTGTCTTACTAGGAGGCCAGAGAGGAAGAGGGTGGGGCCTGCTCTGGGAGCCAGAGACCAGTCTGTGCAACTTCCATTGAATGAGGATACGGAGGGGCATGGAAGAACCTGCACAGGCTTGGGGTAGACATAGAGGTAGGGTAGGGGGTAGGAAAGGAAGGAAAGAGGTAAGAAGGGATGAAAAGGAGGTAGCTCCAGATGGTAGAAAAGCCTCCAAAACTGATGACCAGGGAGTACTGAAATCTATGAGGGTTTGGGTAGAATGATGTTATGCATCAAAGTTTAGAAATGGTCATTTTTCTAAGACATGTGGACCAAAATGAATTGAAAAGTTTTGGTCTGATTACAGAAGGATTCATTTGGCAAGTGATAGAGATAGCATAGACCTAGACTAAGAATATGGATGTAGCAGTCAGAGACTGAAGTGAAATTCTCAGAATTATTCAGAATCTAAGTGTCCTTCTCAGTAAAAATGAAACAAAAATAGGCCTACCTGAAGACAATGTTATAATGCTAATTTGCAAGATGCACACAAAGCTCTTATCACAAGGCTTGGCATACTATAATGTTAACTGTTAATATAGTAAGACCATTCTTTTGAAATGAGACTAGATATTAGGGTGAGGTGACATTAGAAAGACCCTGAAAGCCAGATGAAGGTTGTTATGTTTGGAAGAGTGGCAGGTCAATGAAAAAAAGGAAGCCCCTCAAATAGATGGATTGGCACAGTGAATGCAACAATGGGCTTAAACATAAAAAAGATCATGTGCCTGGCACAATGTCAGGGAGTGTTTCATTATACATACGGTCACTACAAGTCAGACTTGACTCGATGGCGCCTAAACACAACAGAGAAACTATAGGAGATTTCATGTATGTTTTTCAGCATAGAATTTGTCACATGATTATAGAGGTTGAGAAGTGCCAAGATCTGTAGTCAGCAAGCTGGAGACCCAGGAGAGCTGGAGATAATTGGTTCTAGTCTACGTCCAAAGGCCTAAGAGCCAACAGACCCAATAGTGTAAGTTCCCATCTGAGTACAGGAGAGGATTGAGGTTCCTACCCAAGTGATCAGGCAGGTGGAGACTTCCCTCCCTTGGCATTTTTGTCCTACTCAGGTCTTTAATTAATTGGATGAGGCCCACCTACATTAGGGAGGTCAACCTACTTTATTCAGATTACTAACTCAGATGTATATCTCATCCAAAACATCCACTCAGACATGCCCAGAATAGTGTTTGACCAAGTATCTGGACACCTCCCGTGCACCATCACAGAGGTATCTGGTCTATCACATATTTTTGGTGCACATGAGTGATAAATGGAAACCTGTGTTTAAAAAGAGGTTGAATCAGTTAGAAACAAAACAAAACATAAAAAACTCAAGAGTTAGCTTGAATGCAATTATATTTCATTTATATTTATTTTAAAATCCAATTTTAAAATAAATCATGCATTTCAGTGGGAAGAGGCAGATGTGAATTACTGTATTTGACAAGAATTCTATTGGACCATGGGCATAATAGGGGCAAAGTACAATTTGTGCATTTTGCTCTTTTGGCAGCTCCATTAGAAAGAAGCCCATCAATCAGCTGCAGGAATGCAGGAAGTCAGCAGAACTAAGTCTCAGCTGAGAGGTTTGAAGGCTCGACAGTTTATAATAGATGTAAGAATCATGGAGAGGCACAGTCAGACACTAAAATGCATCTAATAAAGGAAATATTTTTAAAGGAATAGATGTCATTCCAGAAGATAAATGAAGATTGTGTACTTTCACAGAAAGAGGATTATAGAGACGTTTGTCTTCATTCGTTATCTGGACCTTGTGAAATACTTTTCATTGTCATTTAGTACCAAAAAAAAAAAATAGGTTCAGTGCCTTTGTGTGCGTGAAGTACATTCAACTGAGATAATACTTAATTTTGTGCAAATAGTTAAAGAACTTAAGAATTCTTTTGTTTTCAAAAATGCAAGTTCCTAAATTTGTACAAGTTGCCTAAATTTATAGATTTGAGATTTGAATTTGTTTCTATATTAGAAAAAAGCACTAGAAAAGATCATCAGACCTGTGCTCTTATTTTATAGCTACAGAATGAAGCTAAGACAGAGGCTGAGGAAAGAAACAAAAAACAAAACCATGGTCTCTGATTCTCATTCCTTTTCTCTCTATGGTATCCTTAATACAACTACTGGAATCTAGTAAGTATCCTCACAAGCCAGGCATAAACTACATGCTCTTACACACATTTTCTCATGTAATCTTCACAATGATGCCTGAAATAGGTGTGGCTGGTATTTTTATCCTCCTTTTATAAAGGAACCAACTGAGTCTCAGAGAGAGAAAGGATTTGTTCATGGAACACACAGCTATTAGGCCACAGAATGGACAACCAGCCAATCCTACTGACTGTTGTGGTCTTTTAGTGACCTCCCATGACTGAGTGAAAAAAATTAATTGCACTTGGGGACAGATTTGTTGTTGTTGTTGTTAGGTGCCGTCGAGTTGGTATCCGAGTCATAGCGACCCTACATACAACAGGCGAAACACTATTGTCAGTGCTTCTCTGCTGTTCATAGGGTTTTCAATGGCAGATTGATTATTGGGAGTGGGTTGCCAGGTCCTTCTCCCAAACCTGCAGTATCTGGTGTTCCCAGGTGGTCTCCCATCCAAGTACTAACCAGGCCAGACTCTGCTTAGCTTCTGAGATCTGACGGGATCGGATGCCACAGGGCTATGGGACAGATTTAGCCATATTTTAATCTCTTCTTACTGATAACACAGTATTCATTTTTTTGCTGTTAAGATCTGAATAAAGATTTAGTTTTTGCATGATCAATGGTAGGTTTTTCTTTTAATATTTGGACTGAGTAATCAAAATGACAAGAATGTTGACAATAGACTAACATGTTAATTAAGGGGACTGCCCTGTTCAATTTCGTCATTGGTCATCGAGGAATCAGCCAATCACTTGTTCATATACTACAGAGCTGAGATGATAACAATGGTTATTCACAAAGATTCTTGAAATGTAAATGAAAATATCAAATTTATTTCAGCTGTAGGGCATCATGATGTATTTTTTTCTCTCAATTTCTGCTCATTGGAATTTATTTAGTTTTCTTTAATGCCACAAAGTAATATTGGTGGTCACAAGTGGGGCAATATAAAGAGTAATTGTGCCCAATCTAGTGTATAATTTTCCAAAACCACCTCCATGCTCATAAAGATGTGAACACAAGCCGGGCGCAGTGGCACATGCCTGTAATCCTAGCAGCTTGGGAGGCAGAGGCAGGAGGATCACAAGTTCGAGACCAGAGGCAGTCTGTGTCACTTAGTGAGACCCTGTCTCAAAAAGTTAAAAACAAAAATGGGCTGGGGGCGCAGCTCAGTGGTCCAGCACTTGCAAAGCATGTAGGCATGAGGCCCTGGGTTCAACCCCCAGTACCGCAAAAAAAAAAAAAAAAAAAAAAAGATGTGAAGACATGCAAGTGTTTTGTTTGCATTAGTCAAAATAGAACCATACTCTATGTATCACCTATAGCTTATTTTTTTCTTTGACAATTTTTCATAGGTATTTCTCCAAGTTAACCTTAGACATACATCTTGTTTTCAGTCTCAAATGTGTAAAGGCACACATTTTATAGAAACAGAATATTTATTGTATATGTTTTAAAGTCCAGTCTTTTTTTCTTCCTTTGCCTATTTTCCTCCTCATTTTTCCTTTGCTCCAAACATAAGGCCTTCCAAGACATTAACAAACTAGTTCGTCTTTTTCTACTTTATTTTTTCAGTTCATGTGCTATGCATACACACTATATTACCTCAAATGTGAGATGTGTTTTTTTTCACATTTTAACGTCTCTAAAATTGTCACTACATTTTATAATCTGAGACTTAATGAAATATGGCATGCAAATATATGTTGGAGGCCTTTTCCGTCATTCTTTGCTTTACAAAGACCATGCTTTACATACTTTCCTATACTTTACTTTGTCTTTTACTTTGTGGAGATCCCTTTATGACAAGTGACACCACCTTAGTCCTTTTTAAACATGTATCATATATTCAATATTCTCCTAGTGATAGACTTCTTTTTCCTAGTCTTCTTTTTTCTTGCAATGGTAATGCTGCAATAAACATTCTTTTTCATATATCCTACTACTGGTTCTTTTATTTCTCTGGGACAGATTCCAAGTAGTGGTATTTCAGACTTGAAAGGTGTTATATTTTTTTCTTTTAATAACATTACCAGGTTACTTTACATAATGGTTGTAGCAATTCACTCCCATTCTGGTGACGCATTGCTCCATAACAAACTCCCCTAAAACACAGTGGCTAAAGACAACAATCTATCACTTTCCTAATGAATCTGCAATTTGAGCACAATTCAGTAGGGGACGATTGGGTTTGTGCTGCACATGGTGTTTAGCCCACAGCTGGGAAGACATGGATAGTTGGGAGACTAAATAGCAGAGAGCTGGCTAGACCACTCTGTCTCCATCAGTGCCCTCTCAGGGCCTCCACGTCATCTGCGAGACAGAGGCCTCTCCAACATGGCAGCCTCCATGCTTAGGGGAAGCTGTTTGGCTTTTTCAAACTTAGCCTTTGGATTCACAGACAATCATTTCCTCATCTTCCATCCAGCAAGTCACATGGGTTCAGTTTAGATTCTAGGAGAGAAGAAGCTTAAATACAAATCTCATCAGCCATGGGTAGACTTGATCCTGCGTCTTTCCCAGTTTGGATGACTCTTTAAAGCTCTTTGAAAGTGGTGTCAACTTTCTTTTGTTTGTTGTTTGTTGTTTTTCTTGAGACAGGGTCTCGATATGAAGCCCAGGCTCACTGAAGCCCAGGCCTTGAACTATTGATCCTCCTGCTTTAGCCTCCTGAGTGCTGGGATGACAGTCATGAACCGTGACACCCAGCCACAGACTGTCAATTTGACACATGAAAACTGGCAATCCATGGTTACTTCTATAATTCCCTGAGCAGAGGTAAAGATGAACATCTTATAAGGTAGTCAGCCACTTAAACTACCTCTTTAAAGAAATGCATATTCATATATTTGCTAATTTTGAGTTGCATATTATTTTCTTAATAATTAGTACCAGCTTCTCATATATTAGAAATATTACTTTTTATCTTTTATGTGCTGTAGATATTTTCTCTATATATTTTAAATATTGACTTTGTTTTATGCTTATAATAAAATTTTATGTGTATGTAAAAATAAATACATGTCTATTAATGGATTTAATTTCCTTTGCTGCTTAAGAAAAATCTGTCACTCCACAACTGTATGCATATTTAATATTTCTTACTAATATATTTACCTACGTTTATCTGTTTAACATTTTAGACTTAACTAAAATCCATCTGGAGATGGATTGTTTTAGTCTGAAGTAGTTGGTATAGTTTTGTTTACCTACTGTGCTGTAATACTTTGAAGCTATTATGAAAAACTAAGCCAGAAAAAAACCTGTTGACCTACTTCATTTATTTAACCCTTATTCATTCAGTACCTACTTTGTGTATGGGATTTTCTATTTACTGAATATATAGGAATAAACAAAAGAAGTGAGGTCCTGTTTCTATTGCTTACTTTCTAGCAGGAAAAGGAAAGAGGCATAATCAAACGTAAGAAGCAGACATGAGCTAGACATTTTTAAGAAAAGTAAATGACCAGTGTGATTCAAACCTAAGTGAGTGAAGAACAAAGTGGTCAGAGGGTAGATCACAGAAGTAGCAGAGAGGTGTCGGACTCTACTGAGCCTTACAGGCCCTGGTCAGGAATTTACTTGTATTTCAAGTATTATGAGGATCTATTAGAGGCTTTAATGAGGAAGTAATCTGGTTTGATTTCCTTTTTTGTGTGTGTTTGTGTGTGGTACTGGGGGCTGAACCCAAAGCCTCACACATGTTTTGCAAGTGCTATGCCACTGAACTGCACCCCCAACTCCTTTTTTATTTTCTATTTTGAGACAGGGTCTTACCTCTAGCTTTGAACTTGGAATCCTCCTACTTCAGCCTCCTGGAGTTGCTGGGATTGTAGGCCTGCGCCACCATGCCTGGCTATATTTACATCTTTAAAGTATTCCATGGACTGCTCCCCTACGTGTTTGTCAGCTTGTCCTGCTATGGGGGCTTGTGTGGTGCTAGGATGCTGAAACCTATGCTGTTGGTATGTCAGATACCAGCAGGGCCACCCACAGTGGGCAGGTGTTAGCTGAGCTTCCAGACTAAGATATATTAGAGAGAAGGACCTGGCAGCCCACTCCCAAAACAATTAGCCATTGAAAACCTTGTGAACAGCAGAAAAGGACTGACATAGTGCTGGGCATGGCACAGTGTTGGGGAGTATTTCATTCTGTTGTACATAGGTTCCCTGAGTCTGACCCAACTCAATGGCACCTAACAACAACAGTGTTCCTTCCAGGAAAATAACATGTGGTGGCTGTGAGTCCAGATAATGCAAATATTTTACTGTGAAATGGTTGTATTACTAGAGAGGTGTGGCCCATGGTCATGGGAGTATCTGTTTTAAACGTAAGAGATACTACAGTCTGCTATGTGCCAATGATAAGGATCCATAAGAGAAAGAGGAACTGATGCAGGAGGAAGAGGGGAACATTGGAGGCCAAGGCCTTGAGGAGTCAGAGCCCATGTTGGTCTATGGGGCCAGAAGGTGGGAAAGTAGGCCCATTCTGTGGTAAGAAGACAAGGACATTCTCATCTAATTGTTATTTTGATTTTTCAAGGAAGTAAAGTAAGTGAAGCAGGATTCACACTCCTTACCAGGCCCTTGTTGTTGTTTAGTGCTGTCCAGTCGGTGTCTGACTGATAGCAACTCAGGTACAATAGGCGAAACACTCTTATCAGTGCTTCTCTGCTATTCATAGGGTTTTCAATGGCTGATTGTTTTTTGGGAGTGGGCTGCCAGGTCCTTCTCCCAAGCCTATAGCACCTGGTATTCCCAGGAAGTCTCCTATGCAAGTTCTAAGTAGGCCTGACCCGGCTTAGTGTCCGAGATCTGACAGGATCAGATGCCACAGTGGCATGGGCGCAGGCTCACTGGGTCCTTAGGGGCTTGGAATAGGAGAAAAAAAATCAGTTTCCATTTAGAGGGTTGCAGCAAGAAGTGTCATCAGGACACAGTGAAGGCCACCAAGTAAAGGAAGAGAACTATTTGAGAAGTAGGGAAATGTGCTAGTGATTGTGAATTTCAGGGGACACAGAGGAAGGTCCCGTGAAGGTATGTGTGTGTGAAGAATGGGGTGTCTATGGAAGGAATGAGGGCTGAGCATGGGAATAGAATGCTGGTGATGATGGAGGGCTGCCTTGGCCATCACGTGGTACAGAGGTGAAAGGTCATGGCTGGGGTGTGGATTAGTCCTGAGAGTGTCTTCAGAAGACAGACTGGTGGTTCTTCTCCACTCTGGGGGCTTTAGCTAAGATCTGAGGCCACTGAGTGAAATAATCTCCTGGCAGAGGTGTCCCTAGCCTGACATTCACAAAGCTGATCTGCACTGCTCAGGACAGCTGACCACCTGGAGCCTGTGGCACAAGCTGGGAAACCTCCCTGGTTTCCGGGTTCCTTGCATATAATGAATTGAATGATCCATCAGTTCCTTTCCACTTCTAGAATGCAGGACTAAAAGAAATTGTTGGCTAAGGGATTATCTCTGGGGAGTCTGAAATGCTGCACTGAGTCTTCTAGCACAGTCTCCAACCCCCAGGCTGAGGCCTGGTACTGGTCTGTGACCTGTTAGGAATGGGGCCACATGACAGCTTCTCCCCATTGCTTGAATCATCCCTTCATCCACACCCTTGGAAAAACTGTCTTCCGTGAGACCAATTCCTGGTGCTAAAAAGGTTAGGGACCACTGTTCTGGAGAATACTGGTAGAATTAGAATGCATCAGAATCTTTTCGTTTTACTTAAAATTCATTTGTGTTCAGAAACATAATGCCTGGGAGGAAGTGCTGTAAGGGAAAGATCACAGGAGTTTGGGAATTGTGTAGATATGTTTTCAAACCTAAATTCTGCCCCTTATTGACAATGCAACACTGGGAATTCATTAAGCCTTTTTCCCTAACCTCATGGAGCCCCATCCATTCCATATTCTCCCTCTTGTAAAACAGGAAGAGCATGAAGTCAGAACCTTGGACAGCACCTGGAATATAGTAAAAGTGCATTTGCTTCAAGTCTAAAGAGAGAGGATGAAAAGAAAGAGCAAGCCATATAAAAGGAATAAGTTCTTACAAAGCCATTGGGAAATGAGGTCGAAAGGGGGAGAATGGTGCTCTGGGGCTGCTGTGGGATGGAGGAGGAGGATGAGTAATAGGCCTAGGGAAGCATGAAGGGAGAGGCACTGAAGAGGTAATTGTGCAGAGGAAGCTAAACATACACATATATTTCAAGTCATGGCAATTCATTTGGGAAAGTGAAATTGAAGCAGGGTCTATAGAAGATATTAAGGTTGGAGTGACCCATGCGAGAAAGGGGGATGTGATCAAGATATAGACTAGGGTTCAAAGTCAGAGTGACCCCTGCCACGCGGGAGAGAATTAGGAGCAAAGCTACAAACAATGCTTCAAGACAGGTTTGAAGGTATGGAGCTCTGCAGTCAGATGAAGGCAGGCTGAGCGGGCACCAGCTGAGTTCCACTGGAATGGTTGCAATGAACTGAATTCGTGATATTGTGGAAGCCTAAATAAACCTGCTAATGATTGATCTGAATATTAGGATCGGACCATGGCTTCTAGTTTCTTTTAAAAAATTTGAGATTATCAACCAGGCACTGTGGCACATGCCTGTAATCCCAGCAATTTGGGAGGAGGAGGGGGGAGGATTGCGAGTTCAAGGCTAGAGGCAGTCTAGGTAACTTAGCAATACCCTGATTCAAAATTTTAAAAAAAATTAAATGGCTGGGGGTTGCAGCCCAATGGGAGAGCACTTACAATATATGTGCGAGGCCCTGGGTTCAACCTCCAAGTACTGAAAAAAAAAAGCTGAACATCCTTAGCACTTATCACTATTGCCCTTGTTTTGCCCCATCAGAGCCCCATGAGAGTGAGGGTATCATCACAGTTTTGGAGTCCACAAGAGGAGTGAAATCTTGTGGAGCCTGAATGCCCACCCTGCAGTAGCAAGGCATGAAGTACAGCAGATCTCCAACCCTTGTAGCCCACAGGCTCTGCACCCTAAGAATGTACAAGGAGGTGCAGCTGCAGTGCCTTCTGGAGAGCAGAAAGTTTCCATCAGCCAGCAGGAAAATGACTCCTGAAATGAAGCCAGTGATCTAGCCAGGAGCCAGGCCTAGTGCCACAAGGAAACCAGAGATCTCCATGGCAAACACCTCTGGGAGATTCTTGGTGGGGTGATATATCCAGTACTCACATGCTTTTACAAGAAAAACCTTTTAAGAAGATAGCTAACCTGTCCTTTAGCAAGCCACATCCCCTTGGCACACCGTGGGAGGCAGCGAGGATTCCTCCTCTCCATTCTGGGTTTCAGAGCCCAATGAAAGCAGCAGAACTTGGCACTTATGCAGCGATGGGTTCCAAATGAAGCACAAACCTCATGTTGGCCTATTGATTATGAAACTCTAGGGTGAGTGGACAACAGGAAAGAAAAATAGGAAGACTGGGGCTTTATCTAACCTATTTTTTCATAAGCTTTTGCAACTGCATCCACATCTGGGTTTAAGCGGTGGGAGGACAGGGAGAAAGTTTCCTTCCTTAGAGATTTGGTTGAAGCCATCTTTTGTCCTGGTTTCTGCTATTGTCACTGCAGTGTATCTTGAACAGATAGTAGGATAAAGAAAGCTAGCTGATAGCTGCGTATTCTCTGGGAATTATTAGCTCCTCTTCTGTTCTGTGTGCTGCTACTAGATTCCCTTTTGTCTTCATCTAAGTGCCCATCCAGTTTTCATGATGCATTTTTACATTCAAACCATGGGGGAAATGGTGCCACATTGATATCATTTTAAATTCTATTCTTCTTCTGTGATCCGACTGCTCTTATTAAATTTTCAGAATTCTCACAGTTGCTCCAAGCACTCTGTTCCTCTTTTATATTTGCATTTACTTAGAGGGAAAAAAGAGGGGCATACTTACTCTACTTTTCCAAGCATCAGAATGTACAATTACCTTTTGTTGTTGTTGTTGTTGTTAGGTGCCATGGAGTCGTATCTGACTCACAGCAACCCACACAGGGTTTTCAATGACTGATTGTTTTCGGGATTGCCTTGGGAGTGGATTGCCATGTTCTTTTCCCATTTTTGTGGTGCTGGGAATCGAACCCGGGACCTCAGAGACTGCAGAGACTGCAGAGCTAAATCCTATCCCCCAATTACCTTTTAGAGTATGTAAAAATAAGTCAAAATATTTACCTTCATTATTATAATTTCCAATGCTTTTCAATTTTGTGTAGACATAATTTTAAGTTAGATAATATCCTCCTATGTGCAAACTTTAGCCTTTCTTTTAGTGTAATTTTGCAGGGAATGGTTTTTTCAGTTTTTTGCTAGTCTACAAAATTCTTTTTCTTACATTTTTGAAAGCTATCTGTTTTTATCCATTTTTTTGGTTTTCAGTTTATGCCATTTTTATTTACCTATCATCAAGCTCACTGATTGTTTCCCTCAGTTGTGTTGAGTCTACTGATGAGCCCATGGAAGGCAGTCTGCATCCATGTTACTGTGCTTTATATTTATTTTTATTTTTCCAGTACTTGAGGGTTGCAAACCCAGGGCCTTGCACATAATTTGTAAGTACTCTACCACTATGCTGTACCCTCATCCTTTTTTATTTTTTGAGTTGGAGTCTCACTACACCATGCAGGCTGCCTCTTGCCTCAACTCATGACCCTCCTGCCTCAGCCTCCCATGTCACTGGGATTACAGGTGTGTGCCATGGCACGTGGCTGTTACTGTGCTTTATTTCTAGATTTTTTTCCTGCTTCATAGAGACATAATTGACAAATAAAATTGTATAGATTTAAGATATTCAAAGTGATGTCTTGATATACATAAATATGGTAAAATATTAACCACAATTGAGCTAATTAATGTATCTGTCATCTCACAGTTGCCATTTTTATGTGAAAACATTTAAGATCTGTTTTAGCATATTTCAGTTATACATTATTATTACCTATAGTGACCATGCTGTCCTTTAGATCCTCCAAATGTATCCATCTCACATCACTGAAACTTAGTACCCTTGATCAACATCTCCCTGCTTCACTAACCACTGTGTCCCTGGCAATTATTCTTCTACTTTCTACTTTTATAAATTTGACTGTTTTAGAATGCATATGTACATGAGGTCATGAAGTATTTGTCTTTCTGTGGCTGGCTCACTTCTTATAGCATAATGTCATCCAAGTTCATGTATGTTTTCTTCCTTTTTAAGGCTAGATAATATTCTTCAGTGCATGTGCACATGCATGCACATATGTACATATATATAACATTTTCATTATTCAGTTATCCAGTGATGGACACTTCCATATGTTGGTTATTGTGAATAATGCTTTAGTGAACATGAGTGTGCAGATATATCTTTGACATGCAGATTTTATTTCCTTTGGGTATATACCCCATAGCAGGACTGATAAATATGTGGTAGTTCTATTCTTAAATTTTTCAGATCATTTTTCATAATTGCTGTACCAATTTACATTCTCACCAACAGTGTCTAAGGGTTCTCTTCATATCTTTTCTAACACTTATGTTATCTTCTACCTTTAACAAACATGAGGTCATTGCGGCTTTGTTTTGCATTTCTTTGATGATTGGTGATGTTGACCATTTCTTCTTGCATTTATTGGCTACCTGTATGGTTTCTTTTGATAACATTTGTTCAGGACCTTTACCCATTTTTCATTTGGGTGTTTGATTTCTTCCAATTCAGTTATATAAGTCCTTTGCATATTTTGGGTATTAACTCTATATTAGACATGTGGCTTGCCGATACTTTCTTCCATTCCATGGGTTGCCTCTACATGTTCCTGATAATTTTCTTTGTACAGAAACATTTTAGTTGATGAAATTTCATTTGTCCTGTTTTGCTTTTGTTGCTTATACTGTTGCATCATATCAAAAACATCATTGCCCAGACAAATGTCAAGAAGATGTTTCCAAATGTTTTCCTCTGGCAGTTTTACAAGTTTCAGGTCTTTATGTTTAAGTCTCTGATCTATTTTGAGTTGGTTTTTGTATATAGGGTGAGAGAACAGTTGATTTCATTCTTCTGCATGTGGATATTCATTTTTTCCAATATCATCTCTTAGAGAGATTGCTCTTTCCCCATTGTGTTCCTGGCATCTTTGCTGATCAGCGGGCAGTACATTGGTGGATTTACTTCTGGTATCTCTGTTCTCTGCCATTGCTCTATGTGTCTGCTTTTATGCCAGTTCCATACTATGTTGATTATTATAAAGTTTTTGGTGTATTTTGAAATCAGACAGTATGATGCTTCCATTTTTGTTTTCCTTGTTCAAGATTGCTTTGACTATTTACAGTCTCTTGTTGTTGTTAGGTGCCATTGACTAGGTATCCGACTCATAGGGACCCCATGTTCAACAGGTGAAATACTGTTGTCAGTGCTTCTCTGCTATTCATAGGGTTTTTAATGGCTGATTGATTTTTGGGAGTGGGTTGTTGGGTCCTTCTCCTAAGCTTACGGTATACAGTGTTCCCAGGTGGTCTCCCATTCAAGTACTAACCAGGCCCAACCCTACTTAGCTTGTGAGATCTGATGGGATTGGACACCACAGTGCTAAGAGTCTCCTGTAGTTCTCCAATTTTCCTCAATTCCTTTTTTAAAGAAATGATTTACATTTCCATAAATTTTATCCTTTTCAGTGATTTTTAGTGTATTTACACATTTACCAATCATTATCACTACCTAATTTTAGAACATTTTAACCATTCCCCTAAGGGACTCATACCCATTAGCAATTGAACTTTTTTATTTCCTCCAGACAGCAACTGACAAGTACTAATGAACTTTCTTTATGGATTTGACTCTTTTGAATATTTTCTATAAGTGAAGTAGTATAAGAATTTTTTTTCTGATTTCTTCCGCTTAACATAATGTTGTCAAGGATGATCCATGTTACATTTATTATTATCTTGTTTTTATTAGCAAATACTTCATGTTATGGAAATATATTTTTTTATCCATTCCTCAGTTGATAGGCATTTGGGTTTTTTCACTTGTTGGATATCAAACTCTGAATATTTACATAAGTTTTTATGTGAACATATGCACTCTCTGAGGCCGTGGGTTCAATTCCCAGCACTGCAGAAATTGGAGAAGAATGTGGCAGCCCACTCCTGAAATAATCCTGAAACAATCAACCATTGAAAACCCAATTAGGATCACTATGAGTCAGACAAGACTCAAGGGCACCTAACAACAATGTCTTAATTCCCTTTGTTTTATAGCTAGATGTGGAATTGTAAAGTGATATGTTAACTATGTTTAACATTTTGTAGAACTCCCTATATTTTGAAAGTGGCTGCACCATTTAACATTCCTACCAACAAAATCCATTTTCAATTTCTCCACATCCTTGTCAACTTGTCCATTTCATTTCCAATTTCTCCACATCCTTGTCAACTTGTCATTGTCATCTTTCTTACAATGCTGTTGTTGTTATTAGGTGCCACTGAGTCAGGTCTGACTCATAGCAACCCTGCGTACAATAGAATGAAACACTCCCTGATTCTGTGCCAGGCACATGATCATTTTTATGTTTAAGCCCATTTTTACAGCCACTGTGTCATTTCACTTGGCCAGGAGTCTTCATTTTTATTGTTGACCTGCCACTCTCCCAAACATGATATTCTTCTCCAGGGATTAGTCCCTCCTGACAACATCTCCAAAACATGCCAGATGCAAACTAGCTATCCTTGCTTCCAAGAAACACTCTGGTTGTACTTCTAGCACAGATCTGTTGGTTCTTCTGGAAGTCCATGGTATATTCAATATTCATCTCCAGTACTATAATTCAAAAGCATCAATTCTTCTCCTGTCTCCCTTATTCAACATCCAGATTTCACAACTGTGTGATGCAACGGAAAATACCATGGCATGAATCAGGCACACTTTCATCTTCAATGTGACATCCTTACTTTTCAACACTTTAAAGAATTCTTGTAACAGGTTTTTCCAATGCAATGCATCTTTTGATTTCTTGACTGCTGCTTCCATGGGTGTTGACTGTAGAACCAAGTAAAGCAAATCTTGGACAACCTCAATCTTTTCTCTACTTATCATGAAGTTGCCTATTGACCTAGTTGTAAGGATTTTTGTTTTCTAGATGTTGAGCTACAATCCACACTGAAGGCTGTATTCTTTCATCTTCATCAGTAAATATTTCAAGCCCTCATCACTTTCATCAAGCATAGTTGTGTCATCTGCATAAGGCAAGTTGTTAATGAGTCTTCTTCCAATCATGATGCCATGATCTTTTTCATAAAGTGCAGCTTCTTGGGTTATTTGCTCAGCATAGAGAATGAAGAGGTATGGTGAAAGGATATAGCCCTGATGCACATCTTTCTCCACTATAAACCAGGCAGTGTTTCCTTGCTCTGTTCAAACAACTGCCTCCTGGTTCACGTATAGATTCCTCATGAGTACAATTAAGTGTTAGGGTATTCCCATTCTTTGCAATGTTATCCATAATTTGTTATGACCCACACAGTCAAATGCATTTGCATAATCAATAAAACATAGAAAAATACCTTTCTGGTATTTTCGTCTTTCTGCTAATATCCATCTGGCCTGATTTTCTGACAGTTACCTGTCTATATACTGCTGCAGTCACTTTTGAATGATCTTTATCAATATTTTACTTCTGTGTGATATTAATGATATTATTCAATAATTTCCACAATCAGTTTGATCTCCTTTCTTGGGAGCAGGCATAAATGTGGATCTCTTCCAGTCAGTTGGCCAGGTAGCTGTTTTCCAAATCTCTTGGCACAAATAAGTGAGCACTTCCAATGCTGCATGTATTTGCTGAAATATCTCTATTGGTATTCCTTCAATTCCTGGAGCCTTGTGCCAATTCCTTCAAGGCATCTTCTACTTCATCCTTCAGGACCATTGGTTCCTGATCACATGGAACCTCTTGAAATGGTTGGCCATCCACAAATTTTTTTTTGGTATACTGACTCTTGTGTATTTCTTCCATCTTCCTTTGATGTTTCATGTGTTGTTTAATATTTTCCCTGCAGAATCTTTCACTATTGACACCCAAGGCTTGAATTTTTCTTCAATTGCTTATGCTTGAGAAAAACAGACCATGTTCTTCCCATTTATTTCCAGCTCTTTGTACATGTAATTATAATATTTGATTTTGTCTTCTTGAACTGGCCTTTGAAATCTTCTGTTTAGTTCAACTTCCTCATGTTTTCCTTTTACTTTAGCTGCTTGACACTGAAGGGCAAGTTTCAGAGTCTCTTTTAACATATAATTTGGTCTTTTCTTTTTTTCCTGTCTTTTTAATAACCTTTTCCTTTCCTCATGAATGATGTCCATTCTAATTGATTGGCTTTAGCTTGCTCTCCTTCTTTAGTTTCACAAAATGGAATCAGTATTAAGCACTGTGTTAGTTGAATCATATAAGTACTTGTATGTTATGTTTTCATTTTTATGCTTCTCAAAGTATTTTCTACTTTCCATTTTGATTTTTCATTAATCTATGATTGAAAATGTATTGTTTAATTTCCATATATTCATGAATTGGCCAAATTTCCTCTTATTATTGATTACTTTTAACAACATCAGCAATTTCATGCTATTATGGTTGAAGAATATGCTTTATGATTTTAATCTTTTAAAATTTATTATTGTCTAACATATGGCCTCTCAGGGAGAATATTCCATGTGAGAACATTGAGAAGAATGTATATTCTGCTAATGTTATATGGCATATTCTGTAGATATCTGTTGAATCTAGTTTACAGTGTTGTTGAAATCTTTTAATTCCCTTTTTATCATCATCCAGATGTTTTGTTGTTGTTGTTGTTGTTAGGTGCCGTCGAGTTGGTATCAGACTCATAGCGACCCTGATAGGGTTTTCAATGGCTGACTGTTTCGGGATTGCCTTGGGAGTGAATTGCCAGGCCCTTCTCCCATTTTTGCGGTGCTGGGAATTGAACTCGGGACCTCAGAGACTGCAGCACAGTGCTCTACCAACTGAGCTAAATCCCAGTCCAGATGTTTTACCCTTACTGAAAGTGGGTACTGAAGTCTTTGACTGTTACTACTGAATTGCCTAGTTCTCCTTCAAATTTTCTATTTGTTCTTTGCTTTATACAAAACAAATGTAACAAAACTCAGCTACAACCTATAGTACTTTAAATGATAAGAGTAAAGAAATCCAAGGCCACTGTGGGGGTAAAGCAGTACCTCCAAGAGTGGTAGGAGAAGTGGGTCGCAGTGGCCTTTGCCTATAATCCCAGCATTTGGAAAGCTGATGCAGGAGGATTCTGAGTTCAAGGCCAGCCTGCTCCCTTGAACTCTTTACCAAAGCACTTATCTCCCAGTCCCTGGTTGCATCACCCAGCCTAACTTCTATACACCCCCCAGGATAGCTCTTTTATTTTGATCCCATCAGTCTTTTCCTTGCCTGTTTTGTCCTGCTTCTTTTCATTTCTTTACATATCATTTCATCTTCTTTACCATGATTGTTTTCCTCTCAGGCTATTCACAAGTTCTCACCTTTCTAAACTATATTCAGCAATGACTCATGTTTGAATTTCCACACTTTAAAAAAATGGTTATCATGGATATATTTTGGAAAGACATTTTGAATGCAATCTAGCATACTGTAAAAAATGAACATATTCACTTTTATGATAATTTCTAATTAATGTTTTCTCTTTGGTTTTCTAAGACTTATGTGCACAAAATTCTATAATAATTTATTCTTATATAATTATGCCACTGAGGATAACATCTTATAGCCCAGAGCTCAAGAAATTAAAAAAGAAGGGCTACTATTTTGAAATGTTGTGACCATGGAGGAAAGAGCTACCCTAAATATTGGGGCAGAGTTTTTTGTGATGGGAAAGATATTCCCATTTCAATAATTCTGAGAATTAATGCAAAGGCTAGAGAATGGAGGGAATGGAGAAGTGAGGGATCAGAGAGAGTAAGAGGAGGGAGAGGGGAGAGAGAAATATTGCCTTTGACCACAACTTTGCAAATGAGCAGTTTGCAGCAGTTGGTTGGGCCTCACTAGCCATCTAGAAAGAGGCCAACCTATGGTATCAGAAACCATTGTCCCCCACTCCCTATTTAAGTGGTGACAAAAGAAATGAGGTGTAATATTTGGACACAGAGAGCACTGAGCCTCTGCAAATGATGAGCACGTGCAGTTCCAGGCAAATGTGACCTTGACCCTGGACTTGCCCTGGACCCATCCACCTGCATGTTCTCCTCAGGCCTCAGGGAAGATGAAGAGTTGGGCATGAACTGAAGGGATCAATAAGGACAATGGCCCTGGGATCCCATAATGGTTAAAGAAGCATGGGTAAGCCTGATGTCGGGAGAAGAGACCCCTGTCATTCATGGTCATAGAGGCCTGGGCCACATGGCAGAAACCTGCCCAGGGCCCAGGGAGGCAGCATTGGCAGAACTTTTTGCCCCTCTTGTGGGCTGGCAGCAAAACCCTCTGACTGTGGCAGTGGGCCCCTCTGTGCATAGCCAGTCAGCCCGGCTGGCCAGAACTGCTCTTAGTAATCTGTCTCTAGGACCACATTTGGATGCAAAGCCCCTGGAAAACACGTGGTTTAAATGGAAGCAAATAGAAGGTGGGTCCCTGGACAAACAAGCAACTTTAGGAGCTCCTTGTGAGTATGTGGGAAGACAAAATCTAGAAAAGACTGGATGTCTGCTAACTGGAACAAATGGACAACTCGGGGCTATGGCCATTACCACATTGAAGGAATTGTGAGTGTTTGCTCTACGTGGATGACACAGGACAGGTTGCTAACTTAGGTGCAAGTTGGTGCAGCTATTTCTGAAGTTTATGGCTGGCTTTTGATCTGATAGTGGCTGTCCTCACAGGATGGGGACCCTACTTTACCAGCTATAAATAGTTTGAGTATGGTTCGAGTCTCTTTCCTACATATTGAATGTATTCTCACTTCATTTATGCCTGCATAATTTCTAATTCAATATAGGAATTAACCAGAAGTATCCATTAGCTAGCCTGCAGCTGTAGCCCTGTGGCATCTGATCCCATCAGATCTCGGAAGTTAAGCAGGGTCGGGCCTGGTTAGTACCTGGATGGGAGACCGCCTGGGAACACCAGAAGCTGTAGGCTTGGGAGAAGGACCTGGCAACCCCCTCCCAAAAATCAATCTGCTATTGAAAACCCTATGAACAGCAAAGAAGCACTGACAATAGTGTTTCCCTTGCTGTACAGAGGGTCGCTATGAGTCGGATACTGACTCGACGGCACCTAACAACAACAACAACATCCATTAGCTAAGAGCATAAGAAAAGGAGAGATCACTTGTGGAGACACATAAAGAAAGGTGAGAGTTTTTCAGGTTCTTCATCAAATACAAGGGAATTAAAAATTTTATAACTAAGTTGGGTGCCATAGCACATGCTTATAACCCAAGAGAGTCAGGAGGTAGAGGAAAGAGGTTTGTGAGTTTGAGGCCAGAGGCTGCCTGTGTAATTTAGGGAGACCCTGACTCAAAATAAAGGATAAAAAACAGGCTGGGATATCACTCAGTGGTGGAGCACTTGCTTAGCATGCACAAAGCTCTGGGCTCAACTTCCTAGTCCTGAAAAAAACTATAACTAGAAGATTAAGGTTATTAATTCAACTCTTTAATTTTATAGACATGGAAATTGAGACACAGAAGCCAATTCTCTCAAGGTTACTTACTTATAGATGTTTATGCTTCTATTTATAATGTACTTTGCATGTATTGGGCTGGGATTTAGCTCAGTGGGTAGAGCGCTGCACTGCAGTCTCTGAGGCCCTGAGTTCAATTCCCAGCACCGCAAAAATGGGAGAAGGGCCTGGCAATCCACTCCCAAGGCAATCCCAAAGCACTCAGCCATTGCAAACCCTATGAGGGTCACTATGAGTCGGATACCGACTCAATGGCACCTAATCTTGCATGTATTACTTATTTTTCCCTCTCAACAGTTTCATGGAAAGCATTATCTTCCCTGCTTCAAAAATAAGTGCATTAAGGATCACATCATTTGTGACTTGATGAAACTCAAACCTCCTCCTAAGGCTAAGTGTAGTGCACTTTTCTTTATCCCAGTTAAACTGGGATGAGTCTCAGGAGACCACAGTCTGTAGTAACTAATGACTGCTGGTGTGTCTGGCTCCATTCTGAGTTTAGGGAGCAACACAGGCAAGATTCCTGCTGTCAGAGGATTCACATTCTATAAGAAGGGATAAACTAAAAAATGAACCACAGGATAATTTTGATTGCAATAGGGTTTGAATAAAATTGAATAAGTTCCCCATAAGAGAAGGTGACTTGATATTAGTGGGAAGAAGTTGAGGTCACTTTATAGTCTCAAGTTTACCCATCCAATCGGGAAAGAAGTCTCTGAGGAGGTGACACTTAAACTGAGACCTAAAAGATGAGAAAGAGCCAGGCAGGTGAAGACACAGGAAAAGAGTGCTCCTGGTGAAAGGAGGAACCCCAAGTGCAAAAGCCTGAAAGGGGAATGCTTAGTGTGGCTGAGGAGAAAAAGGAGACTGGGGCAGGAGGAGGCTTTCCTTCTGTGTAGAGCTGGTAGCTTATGGGGATTTTGGATTTAACTCTAAGCAGCACTAATTGTACCACTGCTACTCTCTACTTCTGTGAATCAGAGCACCTTGCTCTATGAGTTAATTGATTAATTAATTAATTAAATTTTCAGTACTGGAGGTTTGATCCTAGGGCCTCATGTATGCTAGGCACTGAGCCACACCTTAGCCCCCACCTTTTTTTTTTTTTTGAAATAGGGTCTTACTAAATTGCACAGGCTGCCTCTGGCCTCGAATTTGTGATCCTCTTGCCTCAGCCTCCTGAGTAGCTCAAATTACAGGTGTTACATAGCGCCCAGCAGTATGAATTCTTTGGACATCAGTGTTTTACCAGTTGGAGGCTTAGAATCCTATGCTTACATGGTTGCATGGTGCTTTTGGGCCTCTTGTAGCAATAGTAATGACATTTAAAATTTTTTCATTTAGTATCAATTATTACAAATAAATACCTCAATCCTGTATGTGGAGACCAAGCAAGATTTACTTGACATTTAGGATTATGAAAAGTTCTTCTAGCCAACCAAAGTTACCATCACTCCAACTCAAGAGATACAACTGAGTTTAGCTGGTTAGGAAGTGATGACTTGTTAAACACCAGATAGAGCTATTTATATCTTTAACATGCACCATTTCTTATTAGTTCACACCTTTATAATTTCTGTTTTTCCTTATATTATAGTCTCAAATGAGGGCCTCAGCATTTCCATGTGCTATGAGTCCATAGACTAATGAGGAGAGAAATAAAAGACAATAAGGGAAATAAGAGTAAAGCAATTTTCCTATGAATCCTATTATTTTAGGTTTCTCATCTATAAAGCTGAATATAAATGTTCCTCTCAGAAATTAAAAAGTGCTCATGAAACAGAATGAGAATCTGATTGCTTATTTTAAACCGTCATGTCACTTGACTTGGCATTAATTTCCTGCCTTTAACTCATCTGTTTGACCTGTGTCTTATATACAGTGGAGCAATATTATCTTAACAGCACATTAAATACAGATACACAGTACAGAATACAAAGTGCTATAGTTTGTTACTGAATCTGAGGTTTCATAAAGATTTATGTACATCAGAAAGGGAGGACTCCTCACTTGTAAAAAAATTGGTTGACTTTTTCTTGGTTTGAGGAAGAAACAAGGTATACATAAATGGAATCCATATGGGAACCTCTTGGAGGTTACCATAAAGGAAATTTCAAGTTCTTTCTTGTACAACATAACTGCTCAAGCTAGGATGCAGTCATTTTAGTCTTCCTAATAAATCTACTTGGGAGAAGGACCCAGCAGCCCACTCCCAAAAAACAATCAGCCATTGAAAACCCTATGAATAGCAGAGAAGCACTGACATACTGTTTTTCCTGTTGTATGTGGGGTTGCTATGAGTCAGATATCGACTCAAAGGCACCTAACAACAACAACAACAAATCTATGTTTTTTGGGGGGTACTAAGAATTGAACCCAGGACCATATGCATGCTAGACACATGCTCGATCACTGAGCTACACCTACAGCCCCATAGTTGTTTTTCTTAAAAACAGAATATAAAATGCTAGAGAATTAATAAACTTCCAGAAACAGTCAAGCTTTCAGAACTGCTAGAATTATGGAAGCCTTCAAACAGAATGTTAACCCATTCAAAAGAAAATATAATTTTTTATTTATAGATAATTCTAGGAGAAATGTCAGCAGCTACTAAACATTTATGGCTGAAATAGTGAGACTAAAATATGAAGTATATAAAAATTTATGTTCATGTAGGTATTATGAAAGCTCATGGTGTAGGTATTATGAAAACAAACCAAGAAAACTCTTGAATTTTGTCAGTTCACCAACAAATATTAATGAACACTTCCTATTTTAACAGGTACCTGGCATCCAAAGGTGGATAAAGTCTCTCTTCTCCAGGAGCTCCTAATCGAGAGAGTAGATGCTGCATGAGCAACAAGCTGGAGCACACTGCGATAAAGACTCAACAATTTGTACAAAGTAATGATGGCTGTAGCCAAGAGGAGAGAGTGATTAATCACTCCTGGAGGTATAGCAGGATCTCACGAGAAAATGACCATAAAGGATTAGTGGGATTATTGCAGGCTAAGAAAGAAAAGAAGGGTTTACAGGTATGAACAAAAGCGCAGAGAATTGGCAGCATGTGCTAGCAGGGCAGGAGCTAATTGCAGCTGATCAACATGCAATAGCAAAGGTTATGAAGATAATAGATATAGAAGGGCTGCTGTTAAGGAGCAATATTGCCAAATCAAAGCAAGGAACTTCACTATAAGCCGTCAAGGAAATCTTTGAAAAATTTAAAGGGAAAACAGCTTAATTGGAGCTGGGTTGGAAGAGTATCCTAAAAAGAGGGGTGTAGGTGCCAACTGTGGGCTGGGATTTAGCTCAGTTGGTAGAGCCCTGCTCTGGAGTCTCTGAGGTCCCGAGTTTGATTCTCAGCACCGCAAAAATGGGAGAACGACATGGCAATCCACTTCCGAGGCAATCCTGAAACAGCCATTGAAAACCCTATGAGGGTTGCTATGAGTAGGACTTGACTCAACGGCATCTAACAACAACAGGGGCCAACTAGTTAGGAGTATCAGCTGTAATTTAAACAGAAGATGTAGAGCCATAACCAGGCCCTGGAGAAGAAAGAAACATTGGGGATCATTTGTGAGGTACAGGGGATGCAGTGGTAACTGATGAAGCATAGGGGTTGAGGAAGGGAAAACAGCAGGTGCTTAACCAACACAATGGGATCATATTTTATGTTTTACATGATGCATTTCCTCATCCCAGCCCCCACAAAATTTGTTTTTCCTTGCTAAGGTAGCTAGGACACTTCACCCTCTTTGTCCTGAAGTTAGTGTTAGTTCAGTATCCTGAAGTTACTGAAGAAACCAATAGAAAGAAAAATGTCACTGTCATTAGATATAAGCTCAGGGCCAGGTCTTGGTCTTATTCACTTTTATATTTCCGATCCTTAAAACAGGGTGGCACGTTCTGGTATCTAAGCTGGGCATGGTGATGCACACCTGTAATTTCAGAACTCAGGAGGTTCAGGCAGGAGGATAGTGAGTTTGAGGCCAACCTGGATGACACAGCAAGACCATTTCCCAAAAACAAAAACAAACCAAAAAAAGCTGGTAATTAAACTTCAAAACATAATTTTAGAGTTCATGGTAAAGACAACAGCTTTGAGGCAAAAATGTTTTTTGAGTAAGTGGCAGCTTGAGTTTAAACAGCAAGGGCTGAGATTCTGACCTACACAAGAGGTATATGGATGATCTTTCTCTGTCCATCCAGGCTAGATGATAATCATACAGGTTAGGGTGGAGAAAGAAAGCAGGGCTCCCCTGGACCCTCTGCCCCCAGGAGTTAGCTGCTTGGAGGGTAGGGAAATGATGGAATTACCTGAAAAGCTTAGGGGTCTGAGAGTAGCAGGGCTGGGGTCCTGTTCCCCTTGAAATGCAGAGGAGGTCCCCACACCATGATGGCCTGACTCAGCAGGAGGCCGGAGAGCTCTCCCAGTGACCCAGGAGAGCCCCTCACCTGAGCTGCAGGAGAGAGCTTAGGATCCTTCCTATGGCCGACCTGGGCACAGAGGCTAAGGGAGATATGGAGAGAACATATTCCAGGTTGTGGCATCTAGAAGGCTTCAGGGAGTATTTGGTGACTTAGATTCCAAAGTGAAAGGGCTATAAGAACTGCTTTGGGGGTTATGAGCTGAATTCCTTTCTGCATCTTCAGAGAGTTGAATAAAGGATTGTTGTTGTTGTTGTTAGGTGCCGTCCAGTCGAGTCCAACTCATAGCGACCCTATGTACAGCAGATCGAAACACTTGCCAGTAACCTCAGACATGAATAAAGGATACAATTTGTAAAGCCAGGCTTGGTGGCACATGGCTGCAATCCTAGCACAAAGTAATTAATTATAAAGTCTTTTTATATATTTTTATAAATTATAAAGTAATAAAGTCTTTTTACTTTATTTTCTGCATGGCTTTCCATGAAACCACATTACCTGAAATGGACCCTAAGTTCTGGCTTCAGGAGCATCACACGGACCTTTGCCCAGGAATCTTTAGTTCTGTCCAGGTTTGCACATGATTATAGGTAGATGGAGGGGAGAGTTTTATTTCCTAGTTCTTATAACATTAAATATTTATTGAGTGCCTCTGCCCTGTCTTCATAGTTTAACATTCTAAAAATCAGGATGTCAGAATTAGCAGTATTTTTCTGTTAGGAGTATCAGTTATGGTGTGTTTCACCATCAGCACACGCACTTTAAGGAAATACTGTTTCAGATACTGTCCTGGGTGTTTGACAGGCACTGGCTTAATAATCACTACTGCCCTACAGCCTAGAAACGTGAGGGATGACGTTTAATAACCTGCTCGAGGTCATGCTTATGGCAGAGAGGGAATTACAAGAGTCTCACTGGAGTTTGTACACTGGGCTTCTCCTGGCTGGCAGCACAGAGTTCTCCCAGAGCCGAGGCCCCTTGGCTGAGTCACATGGAATCCTTCAGACAATCTTATAAGGTTGGCACTGTTTTTATTCCTGTGTGACATGTGAGGAAAAGAAGTGTTTAAAAAAGTTAAGTAACTTAAGGACATACTGTTGGTAAGCAGCTGCAGAGACCTCTGGTCCTGATCTGACTCCAAAGCCTCCTGTTCCTGCTAAATAGAAAAAAAAAAAAAACGTCTTCTGAGACTCCATAATAGAGCAATGTTCTAAACTCAGATAATTTTTATGTTTATGGAGGTATTTTACATATGACCTATGAAAAACATTAACCATGCTATGATTAAACATCGAATGTTATCTATTCTCTACCAGAGAGAAAATATTTAACATTTATCAAATTGAGTTTCTCTAAAAAAAATGCCAGACACTGAGATTTTGTTACATTTCTATTTTGAAAGGCAATCCACGTAATGATTTTAGCAAGATCTTATATCCTGATGGTAGTGGCAATAAATGCCAGCTGAATTGGCTCCACTAAATAACTTACAACCAAGATGAAATATGAAATTCACTTGAAACCAAACGTGCTTATTAAACTCAAATGCTTTTTTTTTTTTTTTTTTTTTTTTTTTGCAGTACTGGGGGTTGTGCCAGGAATGGTGGCATACACCTGTAATCCCAGTGATTTGGGAAGCTGAAGCAAGAGGATCACAAGTTTGAGGCCAGAGGCAGCCTGTGTAAGTTAGACCTGTCTCAAAATAAAAACTGAAAAACGGGCTGGGGGTACAGTCCAGTGGTAGAATATTTGCAGAGTATGTGTGATGGCCTTGAGTTCAACCCTCAAGTACCAGAAAAAGTAAAAAAGTAAAAATAAGTAAACAAATCATGGGGGTTGAACCTAGGATCTCATGCATGCTAGGCAAGCACTTCACCACTGAGCCACACCCCCAACCCCTTTTATATTTTTCATTTTGAGACAGGGGCTCAACAAGTTGTACAGGTTGCCTCAGCCTCTGGAGTCGCTGGGATTACAGGAGCTCAGTAAAATTCAAACACATTTTAACTCATTGCTCTTCACTAGTTGCCTTATTCACGACAATATATCAATGATTTTTATTCTGATTAGGGCAGTACTAAGACTGATTTGCTGATCCTGATACAAGGCTTGCTACTTGTTCTTCCATATTCAAATGTATTTCTGATTCACAGACTTTAAGATTATAAAGGCTGTGTTTGTATGCCAGTTGTTTTTCTAATGATTTTCAGAGTCTGTACATCCCATCCCATGTGAGGTAGGTTAAGCCAATATTCATATCCCAGTTTTACAAATATTAAACTTAAGTAGAGGTGGAGTGGCTTGGAAAGTCATTAGCATTGCTGGTCAACTTAAGGAATCACAAATTGAGTTTTAGTTACCAGGAAAATAGGAAAGTTTCCAACAGAGTAAGGACATGTGATAGATTTATAATAAGACCTATGAGAATCTATATTATCTTCATAGAATGGACTCATCCCTCTATTTTATCGGGAGTTTTTGTTAGGAGAAGCAGATCATGCGCCCATACATTGATTTTTGGATTTTAGGGTCAGATTTATAAAGATACGTCCTTACTCTCCTGTCTACTGTAGTTTAGAAACACAGATGAAAGAGCATATGACTTTATAAAAGGAACTAATACAAAGGAGTTTAAAATCCAAACTAACATTTAAGTGGCCTAGACTTTTCTATGCTTTCAAGTATACAACATGGCATACCATTTATGAACATAGATGTTCATGACAATCTCACTGAATGGGCATAGATATGATAAAGAATGGGCCCTAGTGTGGCTCCTTTCTCTGGCTGCATGGTTCAAATGTGGGGGGTAAGAGTGAGTGCTAGAAGGTGGGGGGTGGGCATCAGAGTTACCTCCTGGGAAGTGTTTTGGAAACCTGTAGGAACTTGTTTTTGTTCTTCTAGTGTCCAATCTCAACATTTGCATACAGAAATACTTATGAAAATCGTCAACTGCTTTCATTTCATGTATCTGGTGTATTAGTTCAGATGTTATATTGAGTTTTTAAAATTAAATGTGTCAACAAGCATATTGTCTGTGAAGTTCCAGGAGCATCAAAGGAGACATCCGAAATATCTGTGACAAAGAAACTGTTTCTAGGGCATGGCTGTAGATCCGGGATCTGGGTATTGTCACTGGACCAGCAATATTAGTTCAGTTGGGAACTCCTTAAAAATACAAATCCTGAACCCTTCTCTAGGCTTACTGGAGAACATAGAGGTAAGAAGAATAAAATTTGAAACAATTTTTATCACTTACACAAAGTTTAAAAAAACATATGTCTTGAAGCCGGGTACAGTGGCGCATACCTGTAATCCCAGCAGTTTAGGAAGCGGAGGCAGGAGGATCGCAAGTTCGAGACCAGAGGTAGTCTGGGTAATTTAGTGAGACATTGTCTCAAAAAAGTGAAAAAAAAAAAAAAAAAAAAAAAAAAAAAAACAAAGAAAGAAAAAAAGAAAGGCTGAGGGTGCAGCTCAGTGGCCCAGCACTTGCAGAGCATACAAGTGCGAGGCCCTGTGTTCAACCCCCAGTACCACAAACAAAAACAAAAACAAAAACAAAAAGTCTTAAATGATAGGCATTTTAAAAGCTTTTGTGATGGTACCAATAAAAAATGTTTTGAACAAAAACTGAAAAATGTATGATGACAAACATATTATCTTTACCTTAATGAAAGAATGCTCCTATACATTCCTATGAAGTGTTAAAATGAAAAGTATATTTTTATCTAAAGCAGTGAATGCCACTGTACCATTAACACAGGGCAGTCCCAAAGCAATGATCTTTAAAAATGCAAGACCACAGACATTAAGATAAACTTCAGTTTTCAAAATTCGATCCCTTTATGCCTATTATTTTTTGGAAAAATATTAAAATTTCTTTTTGATAATAAGCCAAATCACTACCAAATGATCTATATTTGCCTGTTACTTATGTGGTTGTTAGATGCCATCTAATTGGTGTCCGACTTATAGCAACCTTACATACAGCAGATGAAACACTATTGTCCTGCTTCTCTGCAATTCATAGGGTTTTCAATGGCAGATTGTTGTTTTGAAAATAGGCTGCTGAGTGCTTCTCCCAAGCCTACAGTACTTTGTTGTTCCCAGGTGATCTCCATCCAAGTACTAACCAGGCCTGACCCTGCTTAGCTTTCAAGATCTGATGGGATCATATGCCACAGTGGTATGGCTGCAGGCACGTTACTTATGTAAGATTGTGTAATAATTTCCCAGATACATAAAAGTACTATGAAAATTAACATTTGCAAAGCCTGTGGTTTTTGCCTTGTAAAATTATAATGCAAGCACTTACCAAAAGCTCACACAATAAGGTGAGACATGACTGCCACCATGTGGAACAGGCATGCACCACAGTACGAGTATATATATATCTCAAACTGGGTATAGTGACCTACACCTGTAATCTCAGCACCAGGGTGGCTGAGGCAGGAGAACTTGTGAGTTTGGAGTCAGTTTGGGCTAGATAGTGAGCTCCAGGCCGTGCTGAGATGCAGCGAGACCTTTTCTCAAAAAAAAAAAAAAAAGAAAAAAAATATATGCATATTATCAAAGTCAAATAAGCTTTCAGTTTAAGAACTACCATATTGTTTATTCTAAAATTCAAATGGAAACAATGGAAAATAGATTAATGAGATGTTCAATTTTGGTACAAGTAATTATTTCACACTGATACAAATCAACTAGAAAAATGCCAATTATGGATATTATCCTTGCTGCTCAAAGTATGCTATCAGGGAGATCTGTGTTAGCTGGAGCTTGTTAGAGATGCAAAATCAGGTCCCCATTCATACACACTGATCAGAATCAGCATCTTAATAGGATCCTCAGGTGATCTGTGCACATCTAGATCTAGTTTCTGTCTCTTTGACTCCCATTCCATCTGCTTTCCTCTCCACCCACCTATCAGAGGCCAGGTGACCACTGAAAATTCTAGACAGTTAAGAATAGAATAGCTGGTCTTACCTGAATTCCTTGATTAACTTGTCTTAACCTTTGGTAATGTGAAACTCTTTTATAGATTATTTTCTTAGGTTAAACTAATGAGTTAATTCCATAATTCAGAAAAATATGAAAACAAAATTTCCAGTAAAAGGGCTTGCTTAGTTTCAGGAGAGGTTATTTTATTTTGCCCAATCAGAGCCCTTCAGCATAAAGAGGCATTCATATACATATATATGAACATTTTCCAGAAACATTTATGATACATTTTTAAAATACCAGCTTAATGGTATTTATTTACAAAAATATTTCATTACCTAATATTAAACCTTTTGCTGTGATGACAGGTGTTTTTTTGTTTTGTTTTTTTTTTTTTTTTGCTGATAAAGTACATGAATGCAAAATAACTACAAAGTTTGAACACATTTTTAGTGTTTGGCAATAGTGCTTTTTCTTTTTTTTTTTTTTAATGAAACAGTACACAGAGATTTTTTTTCAAACCATATTTCAACTGCATGTTCCAGCAGTTAACTTTTAGATAGTTACTGGGACTGACCAAGCTCTTTAAAAAATAATGATAATAAAAAAAGAAAGTGCAGCAGCTGAACACCACCTGCGTGCACAGTTCAAGGTACACACAAGCTAGAGCTCTACACCAAGCATGCTTGCCCTTGATGTGGACAACAGTAGGAAAACTAAATCTTGCTCATGGTTATATTTTCTTTTCATTACACATTTACAATGGACCGATAGTGTAACTAGAAAGCAAAAATGTTTTTGTGGTTCTAACTGCCATGTTGAGCAGAGGTCACATCTAAAGTATCACAGTACTATTTACAAAACAAATTAAAAGAAATCATACCATGATTTATTCCCTTTGCATTGCTTTCCATTGATATGTTGAGTCTGTTCACAACTTGTTACACTGTCTTCACTTGAAGTTTAGACAACAGAAAAAAATAGCAAAACTATTAAAAAAAACTCCAATAATATTCCATTGCCATTAATCTATACCCATGTAAAATGCCTGAGTCAAATGACCTATAATAAATTAATACTGATTTATTTACATTTCACACACTGTAAAATTTTAAACTATGAACCTCTTTGCTAAATACTTGCAAAATGGACATGATTTTTCTGATGTAAAGAGAAAAATAAAAAGAGCACTTATAAGTTGCCCTAAACTACTGTACTCAATTTAGAAATGAATTGTGTCCAATAGTTTAGGACTGTATTAGTGACTGAAGAAAGCAAAGTTATAACCCTGGTAATTGGGAAGTTATTAAAATCATTTAATTCAGTTGAGAAAGGTAAGCTAAAGTTTTCCCTTTGTTTATTCATTTTTTTGATTGCTACAACTGTTTCCTGTCCACAGAACCTTTACAACTTCTGAGGCAGTAGTAAAGTCATTAATATTCACAGAAAAAATAATCCCCATAGCACTTTACAAGAAGTTGATCAGAATGATGAAAAGAGCAATTAACAAAGGCTGTAAACAGTATCTCCACATTCATTTTCAAACGGAAAAAAAAAAAAAAACTGTAGGCATAAATTTCAATCCAAGAGAACAAATGCCCTAAAAGGGCAAAGAAAATAAAAGGACATTTAAGATATTGGAGTGTTCTTTTTTAAAGTAAATACGTATTTAAAAGCCTAGGAATATTGATCAAGTACCAAACTGATAAGGAACAAATTCTATAAACTATAAAATAAAAACCTTCATTGACAAAAATACATAAACTCTGTTTTCATTTTTGGAAATTTATTTTTAAAAAAGGTAGAAGAAAATATCTGGAAAACTATTTTAAATATATATATATCTATATATATCTATATTTTAAAACAATAGTGATGGTAGGCATCCAACAGCAAGCTGTAGCTATGGATAAAGATTTTGAAATTATTGTGGGCATTCCCCCCAAATAAAATTAATATTGAAAATGCTCAATAGAGGGTTTTTAAAAACCATAGCAATGGTATCTTTCATGTCATGTGTGAAGTCTTTTAGATGATGTGTGATTTTTTTAAAATTAATTGTATCTCGATATGAGATAGCATTATTTCTTATTATAAGCGTAAAACATAACTTTTTGTATGGATAATATACATACTTTTTAAGTACTCTGACTTAACAAGTTCATCATTTTTAAAATTAAAGAGTACATTTATAAAAATTCCATTTTAAAACTAAAAGTATATTCTATAGCAGTATGTATAAATATAACATGTTACTGTATGACTGTAAAACAAATCTGAAAGTGTTGCAATAATTTAAGACTAAGAACACTGAAATGTACAGCAAATAATTTTACTTTTTTATTGTTGAAAACTATATAAAACCCTACTAAAGGTTTAAAACTGATCTGTATGTTTAAGGTGCAGCTAGCAGCATATTCATGATTTTGGTATGTTTTGTACACACATATCATTTGATTTAAACTGAGAAATGTGGATTAAATGATAATAAAAAGTTTCCATTACCTAAAAAAGTGCAGAAAAATTCAAGTTTAAAGTTCAGTGCTCTTTATTTTGCAGAAACAAACAAAATCCCCAAAGTTAAATGTAAAATAAATCTTTGCCACAAAAAATTTACCTTTGGATATAGCTCTTCTAATGTCACATAAGAAATGCCTTAAGTAAAACATATGGAAGATAGAACTCAGGGTAAAACTTTGAACTTCTGCTGTTTTGCATATATTCTTCCTTTCCTCAGCTGTCTCCCCAGCATCCCCTGTAACCTAAAAGTATGTAACACTTTCAGACTTGTTTAAAGCACTCACATATCTACATGAAATAACGTCAGAAGAACCTACTATTAAGAAGGAAATGCTTGTTTCTTTAAGCTACTATGCTTAATTAAATTGCAGTATACTTACACACAATAACATAGACAAGTAGCAGCATTTTTACATCCATCAAAACCTCAAATTAAGAAGCTAGAATAGCTCAGTTGAATCTATAATCAATTTTTTAAGAAATCCTTTGTATAATTGAAATGCAATTGAAGGGTGTTCAGACGATGCAAAACTTTAAATGGAAATAATATACAGATTTTGTCAGAATGTAAGATTTCAAATAACATCCTAAGCAAATATACACAGATTTTGTTTTGCTAAGTGAAAGGAACTGGCTATGTAGTATATACAGAAAAATTACTTTCTATGGACAAAGTGCTAATTGATGAATACTTCAATTTTAGACTCAAAGACATACTTAACAAAACCATGTTGCTGGTATGGAGAAAGGACACAAAAGTCTTTAGTTTTCTTGTTTTCTATTTTGACTTTTCTTTCTTTTGGTTAGTTTTCCTGAAACCTGAAATCCTGGCTTGCTGGTGACTATTACTTTCTGCTTTTATTCATTTATTTTTTAAAGATGTTATCTCTCAAATTACAATAAATTCCCTGGGTTAGTTGTTACTGCAGACTGTGTCTATCTGCAGACTTATCTACAGTCTTACCTACGGACTTATCTACAGACAAGTATAGGCTTGTTTCTGATACTCAAAAATACTTGTAAGCTTCCTAATCCTATGTGATCCTTTAGTTTGTCTTACATAATTCATAGATTAATTTTAAAATGAAATAAAATAATTTAAAACATTGATTTATAAGATTTTCTTATAAAATCCATCTTAGGTAAATGTATATGCTTGTCTATTTGGAAATAAAGTTTGGTTCATTTTATATACAACAGGAAAAAATGAGGGTAAAAATAAATTTTATATATAAATTATACAAAATAACAATACATTAAACAATTGAAGCTAATATGGCCTTCCACATACGCAGTTAACATATATATTTATATACTTAATACTTCCCAACTTCTTAAAATCCATAACTGATAATGTCGCTAATATTCATAGAACTATACTTTTTAAAAAAGGACCTGATACTTCCTGTGACATATCATGGAACAATGGGTTTATTATATAAGATATAGTACAAACTAAGCAATTTGTAAACTGGTGAATGCTCACCAAACAGCCAACATAAACTAAATAGAAATGAGATTCATCGGTACCTTCT